>CM059450.1:27516834-27552455 GCA_030390025.1 Squalus acanthias | reverse complement strand
ACTGATGTTCTCGGGTAAATTTTGATAAAGCAGTTCGGGAGCATTAACTATATGGCAGGGCTAGAAACCTATGTAGTGAAATAGAGGAAAGTGAAAGGCAGACAGAAATAAATGGTAAAAGGGTGAGGAAACAAAAAACAAAGGGCCAAACTAATTCATAAAAAATGTGAGCATAAAAAAAGCCTGAGGGTTTTTATACCTTAATGCGAGAAGCATCAGGAACAAGGTAGATGAATTAGCTGTGGAAATAGAGGTTAATAATTATGATCTAATTGGGATTACGGAAACATGTTGCAGGGTGAGCAGGGCTGGGGCTTAACATACAGGGGTATTCAGTATTTAGGAAGGATCGACAAAAAAAGAAAGGAGGAGGGGTAGCATTGCTGGTAAAAGAGGGGATAAATGCAATTGAAAGGAAGGATATTAACTCAGTAATACAGAATCTATCTATATGGGGAGCTAAGAAATAGCGAGGGGCGAAAAACATTAATAGGAGTGGTAATAGGCCTCAAATAGTAAAATAGAGGTTGGGGAGGGCATCACGAGGAAATTAGAGAAGCGTGCAATAAGAGCACAGCTGTCATATAGGTGACTTTAACTTACATATAGATTGGACTAGCCAATCAGTAAAAATAATGAGGAGGAATTCCTTGAGTGTTTAAGGGATGGTTATCTGATCAATATGTCGAGGAACCAAACGGGAACAGGCTATATTGGACTGGGTACTGTGCAATGAGAAGGGACTAATTAGTAATCTTGTTGTACGGGGACCCTTGGTCAGAGCGATCATAACATGATCGATTTCTCACTCGAAATGGAGAGCGAAGAAATTGACTCAGAGACTAAGGTCCTGAATTAAACAAGGGGAATTATGATGCCATTAGACGGGAACTGAGTAGGTCTGATTGGACAACGTTCCTGGAGGACTGGAGGTAGATAAACAATGGCAAGCATTTAAAGATAGAATGACAAAATTGCAAAAATTGTTTATACCAATCTGGCATAAAAGGAAATCTAAAAAGGTGACTCAACCGTGGATAACAGGGAAATTAGAGACAGCATAAAATCCAAAGATAGGGCGTATAAAATAGCCAAAAAAGCGCCAGAGCGGAAGATTGGGAACAGTTTAAGATAGAGCAAAGGAGGACAAAGGGCTTAATCAAGAAGGGCAAAATAGCTTACGAAAGCAAGCTGGCGGAAAATATAAAAACTAACTCCAAAGCTTTTATAAGTATATCAAGAGGAAAAGACTGGTGAAAACCAAAGTTGGCCCATTGCAGTCAGATACGGGGGAATATATAACGGGAAATAAGGAAATGGCAGACCAACTAAATGCATACTTTGGGTCAGTCTTTACGAAGGAAGACACAAAAAACCTCCCTGGGATATCGGGAAAAATAGGGACATTTGCAAAGGAGGAACTGACGCAAGTCAATATCTCTAAGGATATGGTGTTAAGGAAGCTAAAGGGATTGAAGGCGGACAAATCCCCAGGGCCTGATAACATGCATCCTAGGGTGCTGAAGGAGGTGGCCCTTGAGATAGCGGATGCACTAAGTATGATTTTTCAGAATTCATTAGACTCGGGAACAGTGCCCATGGATTGGAGGGTAGCTAACGTTACCCCACTATTCAAAAAGGGGGGTAGGGAAAAAGCAGGTAATTACAGACCTGTAAGCCTTACATCAGTTGTGGGCAAAATGCTGGAGTCCATCATTAAGGATGAAATAGCGGAGCACTTAGCAAATGGGGACAGGATAGGACAGAGGTCAACATGGATTTACAAAGGGTAAATCGTGCTTGACTAATCTATTGGAATTTTTTGAGGGAGTAACTGGTAAAATAGATGGGGGAGAGCCAGTAGATGTGGTGTACCTGGACTTCCAAAAGGCCTTCGATAAGGTCCCACATAAAAGATTAGCAGGGAAAATTGAAGCTCATGGGATAAAGGGGAAAGTATTGACGTGGATAGAGAACTGGCTGTCAGATAGAAAACAGAGAGTTGGAATAAACGGCTCATTTTCTGAATGGCTGGCAGTAACAAGTGGGGTACCACAGGGATCTGTCCTGGGTCCCCAGCTGTTCACAATTTACATTAATGACCTGGATCAGGGAGTCGCATGCAGCATTTCCAAATTTGCAGACGACACTAAACTAGGAGGAGGGGTGGGCTCAGAGGAGGAGACCAGGAAGCTCCAGAGCGATTTGGACAGACTGGGTGATTGGGCGGATAAATGGCAGATGCACTATAATGTGGACAAGTGCGAAGTTATCCACCTTGGGTGCAGGAACGGGAGGGCAAATTATTATTTAAATGGCAATAAATTGGGAGAGGGGGAAGTACAGAGAGACCTGGGTGTTCTTGTACACCAGTCACTGAAGGCGAGCATGCAGGTGCAACAGGCGATCAAGAAGGCAAACGGTATGCTGGCCTTCATAGCAAAAGGGTTGGAATACAGGAACAGGGATACCTTGCTGCAGCTGTACAGGGCACTGGTGAGACCACAGCTCGAGTACTGTGTACAGTTTTGGTCGCCTCATCTGAGGAAAGATGTTCTTGCCATGGAGGGGGTGCAGCGGCGATTCACCAGGCTGATACCAGGAATGGCGGGATTGACCTATGAGGAGAGACTATGTAGTTTAGGGATGTACACACTGGAGTTTAGAAGATTGAGAGGGGACCTCATAGAAGTGTATAAAATTCTGACAGGTCTAGACAGACTAGATGCAGAAGGAATGTTTCCCTTGGCGGGTGAGAACAGAACTAGAGGACATAATTTAAGGATAAGGGCTAAACCATTTAGGACAGAAATGAGGGGGAATTTCTTCACTCAGAGGGTGGTGAACCTGTGGAACTCATTGCCACAGAGGGCAGTGTACGCCAGCTCATTAAATATATTTAAGAGGGAATTAGATATATTTCTACAGGCAAAAGGGGTTAAGGGTTACGGAGAGAAGGCGGGGACGGGATACTGAATTGGAGGATCAGCCATGATCTCATTAAATGGCGGAGCAGGCTCGAAGGGCCGGATGGCCTACTCCTGCTCCTATCTTCTATGTATCTATGTATCTATGTAACACTGGGGTACAGTACTGGTGGGTACAGGTCTGTCACTGTATAACACTGGGGTACAGTACTGGTGGGTACAGGTCTGTCACTGTATAACAGTGGGGTACAGTACTGGTGGGTACAGGTCTGTCACTGTATAACACTGGGGTACAGTACTGGTGGGTACAGGTCTGTCACTGTATAACACTGGGGTACAGTACTGGTGGATACAGGTCTGTCACTGTATAACACGGGTACAGTACTGGTGGGTACAGGTCTGTCACTGTATAACACTGGGGTACAGTACTGGTGGGTACAGGTCTGTCACTGTATAACACTGGGGTACAGTACTGGTGGGTACAGGTCTGTCACTGTATAACACTGGGGTACAGTACTGGTGGGTACAGGTCTGTCACTGTATAACACTGGGGTACAGTACCGGTGGGTACAGGTCTGTCACTGGGGATATGTGCAATTTGAGTGAATGTATTAAGAGCATCAGAAGGAAGCATATCGCATGTTAAACGGTCCTGGATTAAGTAGGATTACTCCTGTCGTGTACTGAATTAATCCGTCTCCAGAACTGATCCTCGATCTGATCACCAGTCTGTCGTAATGCAAAACCGACACAATCCCAGGATTTATTCCCTGGGTAAAATCCCTCTACAGTATCATGAACGGTTAACTCCCTCGTTCCTGCTGCAAGATCATATTATCACGAGTATGCCGTTAGCAACACTGCGACGTATCCCACTCGAGACTTGAGCACATAATCCAGGCCGACATTCCAGCGCAGTGCTGAGGGAGCGCTGCACTGTCGGAGGTGCCGTCTTTCGGATGTGACGTTAAACCGAGGCCCCGTCTGCCCTCTCAGGTGGAATTAAAAGATCCCATGGCCTCAATTTTGAAGAAGAGCAGGGGGGAGTTCTCCCCGGTGTCCTGGGGCCAATATTTATCCCTCAACCAACATCACTAAAACAGATTATCCGGTCATTATCACACTGCTGTTTGTGGGAGCTTGCTGTGCGCAAATTGGCTGCCGCATTTCCTGCATTACAACAGTGACTGCACTTCTAAATAGTACTGGTTGTAAAACGCTTTGGGACGTCCTGAGGCGTTGAAAGGCGCTTGTAGAAATGCAAGATCATGCTGGTCAGGGTGGGGAGAATATTAGGAAATAACCAGTATCAGGTTCACGTTCTCGCCTCTCCTCTCCTCCAACGGGTCAGATGTGGTCTGAACTCCCTTCACAAACTGGGTGACTGGTGCCGGCGCACAGGCAGGCAGGACTGTGCGGCCAGTGTGAGTGTGTGTCTGAGGAGGGGCTAGCTGGATAAGGAGGGGGGGAGGGGGCGCATCCGGCCAATTAAGAGAGTCTCTGAGCAGGCCCGGGATAACACAATGCGCATCTTTCTCTGCCTCGGATGCCTGCCGATTGCCTGCAGCAGGAACCCAGGATCCACGCGCCGTCCTTCCCAGCTTCCTGCCCTGACCACCAGACGGGGGCAGGGCCCTGTGGAGAAGGTCAACTCGCGGCTGTAGACTGGGTTCGTTCCCCTCCCACCCGCCCTGGCCCCAGTCTCCCCAGGCTGGGGCCGGGGCAGAAGACTTGGGAGTTGAAGCGGTCTGGTTGGGGGGAGGGGAGGGGGGGGGGTAAGGGTGGAAATTCAACCTTGGGAGTTGGCTTCTGTGCATCTGGGAGGCCCGGTTCTGTTGGGGAGATGCCTCAGGCTCGCTGAAGGACACCCCCTCCCGCACCTTTCAGGTGCCAACTCTCATCGATGGGCATTCCTCGGGTCAAATGCACGATCGGGGAGAGTCAAGCCCCCCCCGCCGCCCTCTTCCCCCACCTCCCACCCCCAGGCCAAATAGCCTGCCTGTGCTCACCGTCGCTCGCAAAGAACGAGCTGGGACTGGGGTTTGAGGGGGGTCAGCTGTGGTCCCCACAAGTCACCAGGCAGATCAGTGTCCGCAGGAGGGCTGAATAAATCCAGGCAGCCCACAGCAGGCCGGGTCAATCACCGCACGGCCCCAGACCCACTGATACCTGGCATCAGAGCGGAGCTGGGGAGGGGAGGGGAGTGGGGGGAGGGGTTGAAGGGAAGAGAGATGGGTGAAGGGGGGAGAGAGAGAGAGAGAGAGAGACCGGTGAGAGGAGAGGGAAGAGGGACCGCCCTCAGTGCACGAGTGCAAAGGCAGCCTACGTTTGGCTTAAAGTGGTGGCGACACACCCTCTCTATAGGGGTTAAGCCAGCGTGTGTGAGAGAGAGTGTGTCTGTGTGAGAGTGTGTGAGAGTGTGTGTGTGTGTGTGTGTGTGTGTGTGTGTGAGAGAGAGAGTGTCTGTGAGTGTGTGTGTGTGTGTGTGGTGAATGTGTGTGAGTGTGAGTGTGTGTGTGAGAGAGAGAGAGCGAGAGAGAGTGTCTGTGAGAGAGTGTGTGTGGTGAATGTGTGTGAGAGAGTGAGTGAGTGTGAGTGAGGTGTGTGTGTGTTTGTGTGTGAGTGTGAGTGAGGTGTGTTTGTGTGTGAGAGTGTGTGTGTGAGTGAGTGAGTGAGTGAGTGAGTGAGTGAGAGTCTGTGTGTGTGTGGGGTGAGGGGGGGCCAAGGTGGGCAGCAATGCCGACGAATGCTCTCGGGCCTCACTCGAAGGCCACTGCGCCCCTCTCCGCTTCCTCCGACAGGTCCCCATTGTGCCAGAGGCCTCCCACACAGCAGCGACAAAGGAATTCACAACAGGAAGCGGGGAGGAAATGAAGGAACAAAGTCGGCTCTGGCTCGGGGGGGGGGGGGGGGGCGGGGTCGGACCGCTGCTTTGTGGAGCTCTGCGAGTCAGGGTCGGAGGTCAAACCCAAACAAAGGCAGTTACTTCCTATCAGAAAGGCACGGCTTAACCTTGGTTGGGCTGTGTGCAGTTGCTTTTATTCAGCGTCTCTCTCTCTCTCTCACACACACTTACACGCACATCTACACGCCAATCAAAATATAAAAGCTATGTTTTTTTAGCCCACCCGCCACGTTCCCCCAGCTCATTTCCGGGTGGCCATCAGTGATGCTATATTTACACAGCTTCGAGCTGAATTTCTGTCGTTCCCTTCCAGTTCCTGTCTTACACTCAGTGTACGAATCCACTCCAGAGCTCAGGAGCGGGGAAAAAAAATATACAGTCAGGGTTCCTGCTTCTGATTGCTATCAGTGACAGTGCTGGAAAGTGCGTGGGTAAACATTTGAGAGAGGACAGGATTGGTGGCTCTCCACACTGACAAATCACCATCTTCTCCACTCCTCTCTATCTAACCCGTGCTGTGCCTGCCCTGGGAGTGTTTGATGGGACAGTGTAGAGCGAGCTTTACTCTGTATCTAACCCGTGCTGTACCTGCCCTGGGAGTGTTTGATGGGACAGTGTAGAGGGAGCTTTACTCTGTATCTAACCCGTGCTGTGCCTGCCCTGGGAGTGTTTGATGGGACAGTGTAGAGGGAGCTTTACTCTGTATCTAACCCGTGCTGTACCTGCCCTGGGAGTGTTTGATGAGACAGTGTAGAGGGAGCTTTACTCTGTATCTAACCCGTGCTTTACCTGCCCTGGGAGTATTTGATGGGACAGTGTAGAGGGAGCTTTACTCTGTATCTAACCCCGTGCTGTACCTGCCCTGGGAGTGTTTGATGGGACAGTGTAGAGGGAGCTTTACTCTGTATCTAACCCGTGCTGTACCTGCCCTGGGAGTGTTTGATGGGACAGTGTAGAGGGAGCTTTACTCTGTATCTAACCCGTGCTGTACCTGTCCTGGGAGTGTTTGATGGGACTCTCCTTCCCTCCCTTTGTTGAGCAAAAATCCTTTAAGAGCCAGTGGTTAAAAAACAGTGAGCTGCAGTTTGAGCGACAGCACTATGGCAGAACGTTATTTGTTTCTAGTTGAGAGCCGAACTAAACTCCCGACATTGCGGCAACTTAATCAATTAAAGGGAGAGGGTACATCGCTGCTCGACGCCTGTTCAGCCAGGCCCAGTCTCCCTGATGCAGCCCCCAGTCACGGGTCGAACCCTCCCAGATCTATTTATGGGCCAGGATGGCTGGTGAAACATCAGAACAAAAAGATTGGACGGCGTCGAACACAAAAGAGGCCAGTTTGCCACACTTTGCTTCCCCTTGAATTCAGATGCATTTCCCGCCATTGTGTTGTGTTTGTTTTCGAGTGGTAGTTGTGTAAATTTTCCAACCACAGGCTGAGGCCTGTGCGTTTTTCTCCCCCCTCACCCCCTTGTCTTTTCATTCCCATCCTTTCTCAGCCATGACTCAGTGGGTGTCTGTCTCACCTCTGAGTCACAAGGTTGTGGGTTCGAGTCACACTCCAGAGACTTGAGCACCAAAATCTGGCCTGACACTCCCGGTGCAGTAACTGAGGGAGCACCGCACTGTTGGAGGGGCAGTACTGAGGGAGCGCCGCACTGTCGGAGGGGCGGTACTGGGGGAGCACCGCACTGTCGGAGGCGCCATCTTTCGTATGAGACATTAAACCGAGGCCCCGTCTGCTCTCTCAGGTGGACGTAAAAGATCCCACGGCCACTATTTCGAAGAAGAGCAGGGAAGTAATCCCCGCCATCCTGGGGGCCAATATTTATCCCTCAACCAACATCACTAAAAAACAGATGCTCTGGTCATTATCACATTGCTGTTTGTGGGAGCTTGCTGTGCGCAAATTGGCTGCTGCGTTTCCTACATTACAACAGTGACCACACTTCAAAAAAAGTACTTCATTGGCCGTAAAGCGCTTTGAATTGTCCGGTGGTCAATGAAAGTCTTTTTTCACCCACCCCCACCCCCCCCGCGCGCAAATAAAAAGCCTTCCGCCCCGCATGCAAGGGGAAGGACGAGAGAGAGTGTGCCAATCCCTCAGGTGGGCTGCAGACTCCTTTCTGGGAGAGGCCAGCAGGAAGGCCTCAAGCCTAACCTCTTCAGTAGTGCCACCAACTCTGGTTGGACGCAGGCCCGGAGGCTTCATCACGTGACCTGCCGCCTCCAAGCGCACCCCCTCTCCCCCACATTCCCGCCATTGGTCCAACCTCGCCTCCCCTCAGCCAATTGGGAGGCGAACAGGCTCAGCATTGGCTGACCACATGACTGTCGATCAAACCATCTTGTCGTCCCCCCCCCCCGCAACATCTCTGATATTTTTATAACGAACAAAACAAAATTGTTCAAAGAAAACAAACCAAAAAAAAAAAGCACTTCTTTATTTAAACGCCCCCTACGATTTTCCTCGTGTCCTGAAGCCTGCTCTTTAATTCCTGGAGGATTGGCAACAAGCCTACTCTGAAGGCCCGAGGTGCAGTCAAACAACACCCGGAGGTTGGGGTTGGGTTGGGGTGGGGGCAGGCAGAAAAATCAAAAAACAAAAGGACAACTCCCCAGGAACCGAGCACACAAACAAACGAGTGATCACCACAAGGCCCGAGCCCTCGGGGGCTGCACTGACAACAGGATGCCTTCTGTATGGCTGCAGAAGAGTTAGGCTGCGACAGGGAGATCCCAAAAATAGCAGCAGTGCAACACCCTCCTGAAGTGGTCAGAGGTTCGCAGCCTCAAGAGCAGCCAAATTGAGGGGGAAGGCAAACGCCCACAGACCAAGCGCATTCATTCTCATGAACCGGTAAACACTCTGCTGTTTCGAGGCTTCGGGTGGGATTCGTTCGCTGCACGCTGCCTCTGCTCTCTCCGTTCCCACCCCATTGATCTTCTTCCTCCTGCTCCCCATCACTTGCCCGCCCCACCCCGCCCACATCTCCTTCAAATTCTTTCGACAGCTTCTCACCGCCCCCCACTCCCTGGAGCCTGGCCCCAGCCCCTTCCATTTTCACCTCAGACCGAGCCTCTCCCAGTACAGCGCACTCATCACGGTTTCACCAAACGGGATTGGGTGCGTATGACATTTTCACGCACAGCTCTGTCGCTGTATAACACTGGGGTACAGTACTGGTGGGTACAGGTCTGTCACTGTATAACACTGGGGTACAGTACTGGTGGGTACAGGTCTGTCACTGTATAACACTGGGGTACAGTACTGGTGGGTACAGGTCTGTCGCTGTATAACACTGGGGTACAGTACTGGTGGGTACAGGTCTGTCGCTGTATAACACTGGGGTACAGTACTGGTGGGTACAGGTCTGTCACTAACACTGGGGTACAGTACTGGTGAGTACAGGTCTGTCACTGTATAACACTGGGGTACAGGTCTGTCACTGTATAACACTGGGGTACAGTACTGGTGGGTACAGGTCTGTCACTGTATAACACTGAAGTACAGTACTGGTGGGTACAGGTCTGTCACTGTATAACACTGGGGTACAGTACTGGTGGGTACAGGTCCGTCGCTGTATAACACTGGGGTACAGTACTGGTGGGTACCGGTCCGTCGCTGTATAACACTGGGGTACAGTACTGGTGGGTACAGGTCTGTCACTGTATAACACTGGGGTACAGTACTGGTGGGTACAGGTCTGTCACTGTATAACACTGGGGTACAGTACTGGTGGGTACAGGTCTGTCACTAACACTGGGGTACAGTACTGGTGGGTACAGGTCTGTCACATTATAACACTGGGGTACAGTACTGGTGGGTACAGGTCTGTCACTGTATAACACTGGGATACAGGCCTGTCACTGTATAACACTGGGGTACAGTACTGGTGGGTACAGGTCTGTCACTGTATAACACTGGGGTACAGTACTGGTGGGTACAGGTCTGTCACTGTATAACACTGGGATACAGTACTGGTGGGTACAGGTCTGTCACTGTATAACACGGGGGTACAGTACTGGTGGGTACAGGTCCGTCGCTGTATAACACTGGGGTACAGTACTGTGGGTACCGGTCCGTCGCTGTATAACACTGGGGTACAGTACTGGTGGGTACAGGTCTGTCACTGTATAACACTGGGGTACAGTACTGGTGGGTACAGGTCTGTCACTGTATAACACTGGTACAGTACTGGTGGTACAGGTCTGTCACTAACACTGGGGTACAGTACTGGGGTACAGTCTGTCGCTGTATAACACGGGTACAGTACTGGTGGGTACAGGTCTGTCACTGTATAACACTGGGGACAGTACTGGTGGGTACAGGTCTGTCACTGTATAACACTGGGTACAGTACTGGTGGGTACAGGTCTGTCACTGTATAACACTGGATACAGGCCTGTCACTGTATAACACTGGGGTACAGTACTGGTGGGTACAGGTCTGTCACATTATAACACTGGGGTACAGTACTGGTGGGTACAGGTCTGTCACTGTATAACACTGGGATACAGGCCTTGTCACTGTATAACACTGGGGTACAGTACTGGTGGGTACAGGTCTGTCACTGTATAACACTGGGGTACAGTACTGGTGGGTACAGGTCTGTCACTGTATAACACTGGGGTACAGTACTGGTGGGTACAGGTCTGTCACTGTAACACGGGTACAGTACTGGTGGGTACAGGTCTGTCACTGGAGAAGGAGAGACAGACAAGGGGCAAGTCAGGTATTTTTTTCTGGGTACCACCTGTCTGGGATTACAAATCCCACCGGGCGCAACTTTATTTCCACCTGGAAACACAAACTGCAAAGGAGTCTCGGGGAGAAAGCGCTCGCAGGAATTGCTGGAACTTTATGCACAGTGGCTGGGAGTGGCTATATACACGACACTTCCAACGAGCGTTGTAGAGTGGAGCTGGGGCTGCCAGAGGAAGTTCTAGTTACAGGAACACAGATGGTGCGAGCGTGATAAGGGGGGCGACTGCAGAATCACACTGGCCCAACAAGCGCTCCTCAGAAACACACACACACACGGACCAACCAGGACACTAACCCAACAAGCGCTCATCAGAAAAACACACGGACCAACCAGGAAGATTTTTTTTATTCGAACAAGGCAGGTCCACAGGGCTGAAAAGAAAACTTGCATTTCTGTGGCGCCTATCACCACCTCAGGATGTGCAGTTTCTGCTGTGGCTCAGTGGGTAGTTTTCTGTCTGTCTCTCTCTCGTCTGAGCCAGGAGGTTGTGGGTTCACAGTCCCACTCCAGAGACTGGAGCACAAAAATCTAGGCTGACAGTCCCAGCGCAGTGCTGAGGGTGAGCTGCACTGTCGGAGGGGCCGTCTTTCGGATGATCCCACGGCCACTATTTCGAAGAAGAGCAGGGGAGTGTCCTGGGGTCAATATTCATCACTCAATCAACATCACAAAAACAGATTATCTGGTCGTTATCACATTGCTGTATGTGGGAGCTTGCTGTGGGCTGATTGGCTGCCGTGTTTCCTATATTACAACAGTGACTAGACTTCAAAAAGTACGTCATTGTCTGTAAAGTGCTGTGAGATGTCCCGAGGTTCTGAAAGGCGCTGTAGAAATGCAAGTCTTTCTGCTTTCTTACAGCCAATGAAGTACTTTTTGAAGAGTAGTCACTGTTGTAATGTCGGGAAACTTGGCAACCACTTTGCACACAGCAAGCTCCCACAAACAGCAATGCGATAATGACCAGATCATCTGTTTTTAGTGATGTTGGTTGAGGGATAAATATTGGCCCCAGGACACCGGGGGAGAACTCCCCCTGCTCTTCTTCCAATAGTGGCCGTGGGATCTTTTATGTCCACCTGCCCTCGGCTTATTGTCGCATCGAAAGACGGCACCTCCGACAGTGCAGCACTCCCTCGGCACTGGGAGTGTCGGCCTGGATTGTGGGGCTCAAGTCTCTGGAGTGGGACTCGAACCCACGTCCTCCTGACTCAGAGGCGAGAGAGTTCTACCCACTAAGCCACGCTTGATCACGGCAAGAGCAGAAACCCTGACTGATTTCTCCCCCTCCTCTCCCCAACCGAAACACAGGTTTTCAATACTCCAGTTCGTAAGGGGGCTTCAAAGTTGCGAGACATCTCAGGCGGGAGAGGGGATGGTAAAATGAGAACGCACTCCCAACGTCTGTTCTAACAGTGCAATATCTTTATGGGTTAACAGCACGGAAATAATAGTGTGGGCTAACCCTGGGACAAACAAAGGCCTGGTGGGAAGTGGTTGCCGATGGCAACGCTGCACTTTTGACATCCACCCACTCCCAATCTGCGCCTGCTGCTCGAAATCTGGATAAATCTGGCTCCTGCACTTTGACAAGGAGGAGGGAGTGCGGCTTTTGAAGGCTCTGTGCTGTGGCTTTGTCCACCGTACTGGTACCGAGCTGTTAAACAGGAAGCCTGAGCTGCTAGGCCCCTCACGGCAACACAATGTGCCTGGCCTTGGAGCAGGAAGAACAGGCCAACAAACTGAGGTCTACTGAGCTGGAGTGGCTCCTTGGCGGGTTGCCACGGCAACAACTGAGTCCCCAAGGCAGCCAGAATTATTCCCCTCCCCCCCCCCGGACATCATCCTCTCCCAATGATGCCATCGGGGTACAGGCTCCACAAAAACCAGCCGCTCTGGACTACCTCACTCGGCTGGCCATCCCTCGCGCCTCGGTCTAAGGCAGGGCGTGTCGTGCAAGGGCCCCAATTACAGTACCGGCTCAGACTGACTCAGCACAGTCTGCTCTATACTTAAGAATTCCGAAGGAGGAAGTTGATTTGAAAAGCATAAACCTTGTGGGAGGAGGATTTTATGAGGCCTTCAACAAGGCACTTCCCTCAATTGAACCTTCCCCCACTTCCACACAGACACCATCCACAACTCAACACTGTACAGACAAGTCACTCCGCACAAGACTTTGATATACCCCACACCCCTCACTGTAACACTGATATACCCCACACCCCTCACTGTAACACTGATGTACCCCACACCCCTCACTGTAACACTCTCTGATATACCCCACACCCCTCACTGTAACACTCTCTGAAGGTCAAAGAGGTAGGTTTTAAGGAGCGCCTTAAAAGGAGGAGAGAGAGGCGGAGAAGTTTAGGGAGGGAATTCCAGAGCTTAAGGCCCAGGCAGCTGAAGGCGCGGCCGCCAATGGTGGAGCGATTAAAATCAGGGATGCTCAAGAGGCCAGAATTGGAGGAGTGCGGAGATCTCAGAGGGTTGCGGGGCTGGAGGAAGTTACAGAGATAGGGAGGGGGTGAGGAGGCCACGGAGGGATTTGAACAGAAGGATGTGAATTTTAAAATCGAGACGTTGCCGGACTGGGAGTCGATGTAGGTCAGTGAGCACAGGGGGTGATGGGCGAACGGGACTCTGCGAGTTGAGTTAGGATACGGGCAGCGGAATTGTGGATGATTTCAATTTTTGGCTGTTCGTCCAGTACCTCAGACCCAAGCGGCCCGATCCTCTTTAAGTGTTCGCCGAAACTGGCAATTCGACCACGTGGGGCATTGCGCCCGCGCCCGATCCTGCCCTTGCCCCCCCAACAGCAGGGGTCACCAGCAAATTTTTTCTTGGGTGCGCGGTCCCTTTAACAGGCCACGCGGCCCGCTCAAAATTTTAAGCGCAAGATCTCCCGTTCAAAAGGCCGGTAAGCGGACTGCGCGGGAACCTCCAGAAAGCTGCGTGGCCGAGCGGGAACGCTGGTCGCCAAGCATCGACCTGGGCACTGGGGCTGGTACTCTGGAGTGTCTGGGTGGGCTCTGTTGGTACAGCAACCCCTGGAAGGGTTAAGGTATCAGAGTTCCCGGGAGTGCACTGGAGACTGCCAACCGGCCTCCTGCTCACCCTGTCCAACAGCGCGTCACCGGCTTCCCCAGGACACAACTCAGGGCCCAACAACATCCTTCCCACAAAGCACCTGCAGGCCATCCAATAATATTGTTGCAGCACAGCCTATTCAGTTTCAGCTTCCTGTTATTTTACACAACTAGTTTAAAAAACACAGACACGTACACAGACAGACACACACAGACAGACAGACACACACACACAGACACGTACACAGACAGACACACACACACACACACACGTTCACGAGCAGACAGACACACACACACACACACACACACACACAGCCCCCAACTCAGGGATCCAGCCCCAATGTACTTGTGATAACACTGCCCAGGTGCTGAACTGTATGTGATGGGAATGAGTGTGAAACTGGGACTGTGCAGTTCAGAGGGAATAGTGGGATCAAGCTTCTGGAATATTGGGAGCGGTGCTCCTATATCAATGGGTTGTGGGAGGACTTGGATTTCAGTTCCTGTGGGTTCTGGGAATACTGGGATCAGGGTTTCTTTATAAACGGGGATATGGTTCTCTCGCCGGAGAGGGAGGGGGATTGCCACGGAGGTCGGTGTCCAGCGCCTTACCCGAGGGGCCCCATTCGTCGGGTGCCAGCCCAGCCAGTGAGCGCCAGTCGGACATTTGACCAGGAGTGGCACCACAGCTCAGCCCTGCCCGATGCTATGACCACCTGACCTCCCCCCCAACCACAGACGTAGCCTGGTTACCCCTCCATAACCCAGAGGGCGCGGAGACTAGCTTTAACCGCCCCAGAATAACCTTAACCATGTCAACTGCTGCTGCCCATCGCTATAAAGAAAGACTTGCGTTTCTCCAGCGCCTTTCACGACCACCAGACCTCCCAAAGCACTTTACAGCCAATGAAGCACTTTTTGAACTGTGGTCACTGTTGTAATGTAGGAAATGCGGCGGCCAATTTGCACACAGCAAGCTCCCACAAACAGCAATATGATAATGACCAGATCATCTGTTTTTAGTGATGTTGGCTGAGGGATAAATATTGGGCCCAGGACACTGGGGATAACCCCCTGCTCGTCTTCCAATAGTGGCCGTGGGATCTTTTACGTCCACCTGAGAGCAGACGGGGCCTCGGTTTAACGTCTCATCTAAAAAACGGTACCTCTGACAGTGCGGCGCTCCCTCAGTACTGCCCCTCCGACAGTGCGGCGCTCCCTCAGTACTGCCCCTCCGACAGTGCGGCGCTCCCTCAGTACTGCCCCTCCGACAGTGCGGCGCTCCCTCAGTACCGCCCCTCCGACAGTGCGGCGCTCCCTCAGTACCGCCCCTCCGACAGTGCGGCGCTCCCTCAGTACCGCCCCTCCGACAGTGCGGCGCTCCCTCAGTACCGCCCCTCCGACAGTGCGGCGCTCCCTCAGTACCGTCCCTCCGACAGTGCGACGCTCCCTCAGTACCGTCCCTCCGACAGTGCGGCGCTCCCTCAGTACTGCCCCTCCGACAGTGCTGCACTCCCTCAGTACTGCCCCTCCGACAGTGCGGCGCTCCCTCAGCACCGCCCCTCCGACAGTGCGGCACTCCCTCAGCGCTGCCCCTCCGACAGTGCGGCGCTCCCTCAGCACCGCCCCCCCCGACAGTGCGGCGCTCCCTCAGCACCGCCCCTCCCTCAGTACTGCCCCTCCGACAGTGCGGCGCTCCCTCAGCACTGCCCCTCCGACAGTGCGGCGCTCCCTCAGCACTGCCCCTCCGACAGTGCGGCGCTACCTCAGTAATGCCCCTCCGACACTCCCTCAGTACCGCCCCTCCCTCAGTACTGCCCCTCCGACAGTGCGGCGCTCCCTCAGCATTGCAGTGGAGTGTCAGCCTAGACTTTGTGCTCAAGTCCCTGGAGTGGGACTCGAACCCACAACCTTCTGACTCAGAGGCGAGGAGTGTTACCCACTGAGCCACAGCTGACAGGAGATCAGCTTCGCTCAGCACAGACTGTTCAATCGATCTGAACCCAGTGCTCGCTGGTCCGTGAGCCTCAGGTACTCACTGGATTAACTCGCTGAGCCAGCGTGAACACGCCGGCCCTATAGTTTCAATAGAGGACTTTCACCACTACTGTGAATCCTGGGATAGCCCTGCCTCCAGCGTCCTCTGTTGTACCCTCGCAATCCACCATGAGAAAGCACTGCCAAACCCTGCAACTTAATAGGGTAGGGTGGGGAGGGAGAGGGGGGGGGGGAGGGGGAGGCACGAGTGTCATTTGACCCCTGCAGCCCACCTGATGAACACAGGTCACTAATTCTAATCACGTGCATGTTTTTGGCACTTGCCACAGATACAACAACTCGCAAGGGCTGGTTTCTGGTCATTGAGCTCATTGCAGTTTGTGGGATCCTGCTGTGCGCCGACCGGCTGCTGCGTTTCCCTCCGACACAACGGCGACTGCGCTTCAAAAAAGACAAAAAGCGCTTCACCGGCTGTAAAGCGCAGCGGGACGTCGTCCCGAGGTGGTGAAAGGCGCCGTCGGAATCGAAGAGCTTTCTTTACTTTTTCCCTAATTGTTACCCTGCAGCTCCCGAGAAACAGCAGAGCCATAAAGAGCTCTGGTTACAGCGCTGACCTTTCACCTCTGGGGCCTGGCTCCAAATCCCTGCCCACACTGCTGGGACTAATACGGTTCCATTCCGACGGTGCGAGGAAACAGCCACAGTCCTTGTGCAAAGCCCTTCCCCACCCCCCCCCGCCACTACGCACAAGTCCAAAACGATACTAAATCCTAAAGCTTTGCGTCGCCACACTGGTCCCTGTGGAGGTGTCCCTGCAATGCGGAGGCTGACTGCAAGTTTGGGAGCTGAACAGAAGATGGCCAGAGCCGGTGGAGATTCCCTTGCTGGCCGCCTTAGGTTTGCCCATCCTCCAAGAATGCCCTGGGGCCACCAGGAATGAAAGATTACACAGAATTTACAGGATCGAACCAGGCCATTCGGACCAACTGCTCTGTGCCGGTGTTTCTGCTCCACTCGAGCCTCCTCCCACCCCTTTTCATCTCACCCTATCAGCATATCCTTCTGTTCCTTTCTCCCCCGTGTGTTTATCTAGCTTCCCCTTAAATGCATCTATACTATTCGCTTCAACCACTCCCTGTGGTAGTGAGTTCCACATTCTCCCCACTCTCTGGGTAAAGAAGTTTCTCCTGAATTCCCGATTGGATTTATTACTGACTATCTTATATTGATGGCCCCTAGTTCTGGTCTCCCCCACAAGTGGAAACATCTTCTCTACGTCTATCCTATCGAACCCTTTCATAATTTTAAAGACCTCTATCAGGTCACATAAGAAGAGCAGGAGTGGGCCATGCGGCCCCTCGAGCCTGCTCCGCCATTCAATAAGATCATGGCTGATCATCCACCTCAACTCCACTTTCCCGCCCGATCCCAATATCCCTTGATTCCCCTAGAGTCCAAAATCTATCGATCTCAGTCTTGAATATACTCAACGACTGAACCTCCACAGCCCTCTGGGGTAGAGAATTCCAAAGATTCACAACCCTCTGAGTGAAGAAATTCCTCCTCATCTCAGTCCTAAATGGCTGACCCCTTATCCTGAGACTGTGACCCCCTGGTTCTAGACTCTCCAGCCAGGGGGAAACAACCTCTCAGCATCTACCCTGTCAATCCCCCTCAGCCTTCTCTTTTCTAGAGAAAAGAGCCCCAGCCTGTTCAAACTTTCCTGATAAGTTGCAACCTCTCAGTCCTGGTATCATCCTTGTAAATCATTTTTGCACCTTCTCCGGTGCCTTGACTTTTTATAATATGGAGACCAGAACTGTGCACAGTGCTCCAAGTGTGGTCTCACCAAGGTTCTACACAAGATGAATCTCCAGGACACTGCTGCGAGCCTAGCGCCCTGGAGTAAAATGATAGGGGGCATTAACATAAATGTGATATTGTCCCCAATTTTCTTTGAAACCTTTCGTTTTTGAGTTATGAAAATACTAGACATGGCGAACTGACAAGTCAAGAATCGTCCAATTGGGTAATGAAGAGTCTTGTCTGCTTTCCGATTGGTTGGGGAGGCGGGGCACCATGGGGTGGGGGTGGGGTGGGCGTGTTGGCCAACCAATGGCAGGAGGGTGGGGGCGGGGCGGTTGGAGGCGAGAGGTCGAGTGGTGACACTCCAGGAGTACATCCAACCAGAGTTGTCAACCCCTAGTACCCACTTGCCTGCCTCTGGGGTTGTGTGGTTGGCCGCCTCGAGTCATCAGGATCGCCCGCCAGGCTGACGTTAGGCCGCAGCCCCCACGGCGAGCACGGGGCCGCTCCGAGTCCTGGGTCAGGTCCTTGCTCCGTCACCTCGTTCCTGGGGGAGGAGGAGGGGTGGGGGGGGAGCTTTCCAAGTGTCGCACAGCTGCCCTTTGACCTGGTCTCAGTCACCAGAACACTAGACGAGGGGGTTTTGGGATTGTAATTTTACATTCCTCAGATTCCTGAACGAAACACTAGACTCTTGTTTCCCTTCATCACCTGCCGTCTCCAACCACACTCGTCTTGTCACCTTCCTCCTCTCTCTTGTATTGATCCTATTCTGCTCAGTCCCCCTCTAAACTGTCCTCTTGTCCCTCCCAAGCTCCTAATCTCCCCCCCCACCCCGACCCCCACCAATCCTACACACGCCTCCACTTCACTGCGTTCCCTGATGCAATCCAGACACGTCGCACCGATTCCTGCACATACTCGCTCTTGTCAGGATCAACTCACTGGGGGGACCCCACACTCACTAGGGAACAAACTAACTGGGGGATCCCGCGCCAACTAGGGTCTCAATACAGTGCAACACACTGGGTGTGTAAATTTGCATACCGTGTCCGCTTAACTGGGAGAAACACCAAGCCATACAACTCTACATCATGCCATTCCAAACCCGGGCTGTCTCAGGAGAGGGCTTTTAGCCCTGTATAACACTGGGGTACAGTACTGGTTGGTACAGGTCTGTCGCTGTATAACACTGGGGTACAGTACTGGTGGGTACAGGTCTGTCGCTGTATAACACTGGGGTACAGTACTGGTGGGCACAGGTCTGTCACTGTATAACACTGGGGTACAGTACCGGTGGGTACAGGTCTGTCTCTGTATAACACGGGTACAGTACTGGTGGGTACAGGTCTGTCACTGTATAGCACGGGTACAGTACTGGTGGGTACAGGTCTGTCACTGTATAACACTGGGGTACAGTACTGGTGGGTACAGGTCTGTAACTGTATAACACTGGGGTACAGTACTGGTGGGTACAGGTCTGTCACTGTATAACACGGGTACAGTACTGGTGGGTACAGGTCTGTCGCTGTATAACACTGGGGTACAGTACTGGTGGGTACAGGTCTGTCACTGTATAACACAGGTACAGTACTGGTGGGTACAGGTCTGTCACTGTATAACACTGGGGTACAGTATTGGTGGGTACAGGTCTGTCACGGACACTGGGGTACAGTATTGGTGGGTACAGGTCTGTCACTGACACTGGGGTACAGTACTGGTGGGTAAGATAAAGAAAGAAAGACTCCCATTTCTACAGCACCTTTCACAACCTCAGGACGTCCCAAAGCGCTTTACAGCCAATGAAGTACTTTTGAAGTGTAGTCACTGTTGTAATGTAGGGACAGTTCTGTCATTAGTAGTGGGAACCATTTGGTGGGGATGGAGTAACATACAGGAAGTATTTCACTGATTGCATTTTATGACCAATCATGTACCATGCTACATGCACGAGGCCAGTGTATACTGAGACTATTCAACTGCTGGAGGCATCATGCACAGCCAGTCCCGTCGTTGCCCACTGTTCCACTTGTGGTCTTGGGGTAGTGGCCCAGGCAATGCGGAGGGAGGTTGCAACCCTCCCCCTTCCCAACCGTCAGCAGAGGCTAGGGATAGAACCTGGGGCCCCCCGGTGAACTTTGGGGCTCAGGACCACACCACGGTGGGTGGGGACATTGACCCACTCAGACCCAGGGCAATAGTTGATGAAGTAGAAGCATCTGCTCCAAACCCCTTGGTGTAATTGTCGCAACCAGATATTGGATCCAACATTTTCCCAAAACATTCATAGAATCATACAGCACAGGAGGAGGCCATTCGGCCCATCGTGCCTGTGCCGGCTCTTTGAAAGAGCTCTCCAATTAGTCCCACTCCCCCCTGCTCTCTCCCCATAGCCCTGCACATTTCTCCTTTACAAGTATTTATCCAATTCCCTTTTGAAAGTTACTATTGAATCTGCTTCCACCGCCCTTTCAGGCAGCGCGTTCCAGATCACAACTCGCTGCGTGAAAACATTCTCATCCTCTCCCCCTCTGGTTCTTTTGCCAGTTATCTTAAATCTGTCCCCTCTGGTTACCGACCCTCCTGCCACTGGAAACAGTTTCTCCCCATCTACCCCCCTTCATGATTTTGAACGCCTCTATTAAATCTCCCCTTAACCTTCTCTGCTCTAAAGGAGAACAATCCCAGCTTCTCCAGTCTCTCCACGTAACTGAAGTCCCTCATCCCCTGGTACCGTTCTGGTAAATCTCCTCCGCACCCTCTCCATGGCCCTTGACATCCTTCCTAAAATTGGGAACAGCGTACTCCAGCCAGAGTGCTAACCAGCGTTAGGGTTATGCCACAACTTCAAGCGTAAAAGGAGAAGGTTCTCGACACTTACCGTTATTGGACTTGAGATCTCGGTGGATGACGGGCACGATGGCTTCGTCGTGGAGGTACTGCATCCCTTGGCCGATCTGCACGGCCCAGTTGACCAGGACATGGGGTGGGATCCTGCGGCCAGCCAGCGCCCGGTTCAGGGGCCCGCCCGAGGCGTATTCCATGATGAGGCAGAGGTTGGGCTCCTGCAGGCACACGCCCATCAGGGCGATGATGTTGGGGTGCCGGAGCATGGCGAAGAGCCGGGCCTCCTGCTTGACGTTCTGGGCCGTGGCGCTGATGTCCTCGTCGGGGTCCTGCCTGGCCGCCTTCACCGCCACCAGCTGCCCCTTCCAGGTGCCCCGGTAGACCTTGCCAAAACCCCCCACCCCGATGACCTCCTGCAGGGTGAGCTCCCGGAAGGCCACCTCGCCCGGGGCGGCGGCCAGCTCATCGGCCCGGCCCGCCGGCAGCTTGGCGTAGCCCGCCGGTTTGAAGGAGACGTAGTTGGAGGGGAAGATGCCCACCCGGTTGTGCAGCTTGCCCGCCCACCAGCCCTCGTCGCCCGAGATGGCCGAGTCCCTGGACAGGATCTCCACCAGGTCACCCTTGTGCAGCGTCAACTCATCCTTGCCATGGGCCTCGTAATCGAACAAGGCCGTCCAGATGGGGTTGGTGTACGCTCCCTCCGGCTCCTCCGGCCCGCGGGCCTTGGGAGATGCCCAGGGACTCAGGGAAGTCCTGCTGAAAATGTTCTTGAAAGGCTCCATCGAGATGGACAAGCGCTTCCTTCTAGTCCTACCTGGGTAGTGCCATCTCTGCTCAGACCCTCCCCAGTCCTGGCAGCCAACACACAACGGTTCTGAGAAATAAATTAATCTTGTTCATTAAAAAGAAAATGTTGCTCTGTCTCTCACCTACATACAATAATCAAGCGTTCATTGTAACCAAGTATTCAGTGGCTCCCAAAGATTGGACAAGCAGAAACCGAGTCAAGAAACACTTTAGCCGCTTCGCTGAACCTCTGACAAGTTATAATCCAACTTCGATTTGGCAAGACAAAACTTGCGTGTGTGTGTGTGTGTGTATATATAGAGTTTTTCCTTTCTCCTCCTCCTCCCCCTCTCTCTCTCTCTCTCTTTTCAAACTTTCCCGCAAAAAAAATAGGAAGATTCATAAAAGTAAATAAATAAAATTAACAAATTGAAGAAATCAAACGCCGGCTTGGAGAACTCGATCACCACCAACAACATTAGAGAGAAAGAAAAAAAAAAGTTTTGTCGGGAGAGTTTTTTTGAAAAAAAAACTTTTTGGCGATTGGAAAACTTTTTTGTTTTCAAGTTGTCCTGTTTTTCCTCCCCTTGTTTCCTGTGGGTTGATCCCGTGCCGGTCTCTCTCGTGTCTTCTTGTAATGTTTTGGGTCGATTTCTCTCTCTCTTGTAAGTTTCTGGTCACTTTCGGGTCGATTTCTCTCTCTCTCTTGTAAAGTTGGCGCCTCAGTTTCTCTGGTGCTCCCTTGTAAGTTTCTGGACAATTTCTCCCGACTCCGGATTCCCTCTGACCGACTCCCTGCTTCAAAAGTTTCTCTTCACCCCTGGGATCAGCAAATTGGACTGGAATCTCCGGCTCTCCGCCATTAGCGACACCGCTTGTCTTGTGCTCGGGCGCTGCACTTTAACCCACTCCATCACACTAGGGTGTGGTTTGAGTTTTTTTTTCCTCTGTAATTTTTTTTTACACACACAGGAAAAGGACCGCCTGTCACAGCGCGACAATTTTGGTCCCGAGACTGAAATTATACAGTCCCACAAATATTTGTGCTCTGTCTCTCTGGTTTTCTCTCAACTCCTGCAAGAGTACAACGAGGGAAGTCGGAACTGCACCGGATAACAAGTTGTTAAATCGGATATTCGGCCCAACCAGTCTATACCGGCGTTTATGCTCCACTCGAGCCTCCTGCAGTCTTTCCTCATCTAAATCTATCAGAGTATCCTTCTATTCCCTTCTCCCTCATGTGTTTATCCAGCCTCCCCTTAAACACATCTATACTATTCGCCTCAACCACTCCCTGTGGTAGCGAGTTCCACATTCTCCCCACTCTCTGGGTAAAGAAGTTTCTCCTGAATTCCCTATTGGATTTCTTGATGACGATCTTATATTGATGGCCTCTTCCCCACAAGTGGAAACACTCTCTCTGTATCCACTCTATCAAAACCTTTCATCATTTTGAAGACCTCTATTAGGTCACCCCTCAGCCTTTTTTCAAGAGAAAAGAGACCCAGCCTGTTCATCCTTTCCTGATATGTATACCCTCGCATTTCTGGTATCATCCTTGTAAATCTTCTCTGCACCCTCTCCAGTGCCTCTATATCCTTTTTATAATATGGCGACCAGAACTGTACGCAGTACTCCAAGTGTGGTCTAACCAAGGTTCGATACAGGTTTAACATAACTTCCCTACTTTTCAATTCTATCCCTCGAGAAATAAACCCTAGTGCTTGCTTTGCTTTTTTTTATGGCCTTGCTAACCTGTGTCGCAACTTTTAGCGATTTGTGCTCCTAGATCCCTTTGTTCCTCTACCCCACCTAGACTCGCACCCTCCAAGTGATAAGTGACCTCCCTATTCTACTTCCATGTTTGTTTGCACTTTCGAAACGAATTGCACAAAGTGGTTTATTATTATTGAAACTTCTTAACAAGTGTTTGTAAGCTGTGCAAGGTTTCGGTGGACGGAGAGAGAGCTACAATGCCAAAGAAACAGGCGAGCAGCAAGTGTGGCAATGCAGTGATCGGGTTAATTCTCCAGCAGCCTGCAATAGCGGAGTGCTCCTGCCACCTACTGCCAGTATGTGGGATTCTTAAAGGAAAGTCTTGCATTTCTCCAGCGCCTTTCACCACCTCCGAACGTCCCAAACGCTTTACAGCCAATGAAGTACTTTCTGAAGTGTGGTCACTGTTGTAATGTAGGAAACGCGGCAGCCAATTTGCGCACAGCAAGCTCCCACAAACAGCAATGTGATAATGACAAGATCATCTGTTTTAGTGATGATTGAGGGATAAATATTGGCCCCAGGACTCTCCTTGCTCTTCTTTGATATGGTGGCCATGGATACTTTAATATCCACCTGGGAGGGCAGACGGGGCCTCGGTTTAACGTCACATCTGAAAGACGACACCTCTGACAGTGCGGCACTCCCTCAGTACTGCCCCTCCGACAGTGCGGCGCTCCCTCAGTACTGCCCCTCCGACAGTGCAGCACTCCCTCAGTACTGCCCCTCCGACAGTGCGGCGCTCCCTCAGTACCGCCCCTCCGACAGTGCAGCACTCCCTCAGTACTGCCCCTCCGACAGTGCAGCGCTCCCTCAGTACTGCCCCTCCGACAGTGCAGCACTCCCTCAGTACCGCCCCTCCGACAGTGCAACGCTCCCTCAGTACTGCCCCTCCGACAGTGCAGCACTCCCTCAGTACTGTCCCTCCGACAGTGCAGCGCTCCCTCAGTACTGCCCCTCCGACAGTGCGCCGCTCCCTCAGTACCGCCCCTCCGACAGTGCGGTGCTCCCTCAGTACCGCCCCTCCGACAGTGCGGTGCTCCCTCAGTACGGCCCCTCCGACAGTGCGGCGCTCCCTTAGTACTGCCCCCTGACAGTGCAGCACTCCCTCAGCACTGCCCCTCCGACAGTGTGGCGCTCCCTCAGCACTGCCCCTCCGACAGTGCGGCGCTCCCTCAGTACTGCCCCTCCGACAGTGCGGCGCTCCCTCAGTACCGCCCCTCCGACAGTGCGGCGCTCCCTCAGCATTGCCCCTCCGACAGTGCGGCGCTCCCTCAGTGCTGCCCCTCCGACAGTGCAGCATTCCCTCAGCACTGCCCCACTGACAGTGCAGTGTTCCCTCAGTACTACCCCTCCGACATGCAGCGCTCCCTCAGTACCGCCCCTCCGACAGTGCGTCGCTCCCTCAGTACTGCCCCTCCGACAGTACGGCGCTCCCTCAGTACTGCCCCTCCAACTGTACAGCGCTCCTTCAGTACTGCCCCCCCAACAGCACAGCGTTCCCTCAGCACTGACCCTCCGACAGTGCAACGCTCCCTCAGTACTGCCCCTCCGACAGTGCGGCGCTCCCTCAGTACCGCCCCTCCGACAGTGCGGCGCTCCCTCAGTACCGCCCCTCCGACAGTGCGGCGCTCCCTCAGTACTGCCCCTCCGACAGTGCAGCATTCCCTCAGCACTGCCCCTCTGACAGTGCGGCGCTCCCTCAGTACCGCCCCTCCAACAGTGCGGCGCTCCCTCAGTACCGCCCCTCCAACAGTGCGGCGCTCCCTCAGTACTGCCCCTCCGACAATGCGGCGCTCTCTCAGTACTGCCCCTCCGACAGTGCGGCGCTCCCTCAGTACCGCCCTGGAGTGCCAGCCTAGATTTTTGTGCCCAAGTCTCTGGAGTGGGACTTGAACCCACGACCTTCTGACTCAGAGGCGAGTGCAGAACGCACTGAACCACAGATGACACCTGGGGACAATTCCAGCCCATAATTAAAATTATATTAAATTTTAAAAATTCCGTTATCTTCCAGGATATGGGCTGCAGCAACCCGCCTTGCTCATTCTGAGTGTGCAGGCCAGCCATTCGACCATGAAGGGCATCACTGATGAGCCCAATCCCGTCCTCACACACACTCCCCCCCTCAACTGGTGTCAGAACTCCGGCTGATTGGGTCCCCCCTTCCGTCGCGCGATTGCAACACCCTTGTTGCGCTTCCCCTCCCTCCCCCGCCGCCTGAGACGCACGGACGGACGTTACCTCCTTAAATGGAGCAATAGTAGGCAACTGCCCGAGTTAAAATACCCTTGGGAAGCCCCTTGCTTGCTTACGTGGACTATCAGAGGTCAAGAGCTGTAATTGACTAGGACACTGTTAGTGAAGGAAACAGCTAACTTGTTATTATTCCCCACAGTATGGCAACCACTACCCATATAACACGCGGTCACAGTATCTTGAGCTACTGGTATAAAAGGATGTTTCACCTCAGGGTTATGTGTACACCAATGGAGAGAAATTCACCTCAGAGTGTTGATTAAATTTCTCTAGAAAAGAGAAGGTGCCTTGGTAGATTTCCTTAATATTTATCAAAGAGTTTACATTAACGATTTAGACTTAGGAATCAAAAACACAATTTCTAGATTTGCGGATGACACCAAATTGGGGGGGGATAGTCAATACTGAGGAGGACTGCAACAAATTACAGGAGGACATTAATAAACTTGCAGAATGGGCATATAATTGGCAAATGAAGTTCAACACAGATAAATGTGAGGTATTACATTTTGGGAGGTCACTTATCACTTGGAGGGTGCGAGTCTGGGTGGGGTAGAGGAACAAAGGGATCTCGGAGTACAAATACACAAATCACTAAAAGTTGCGACGCAGGTTAGCAAGGCCATAAAAAAAAAGCAAACCAAGAACTAGGGTTTATTTCTAGAGGGATAGAACTGAAAAGTAGTGAAGTTATGCTGAACCTGTATCGAACCTTGGTTAGACCACACTTGGAGCACTGCGTACAGTTCTGGTCGCCATATTATAAAAAGGATATAGAGGCACTGGAGAGGGTGCAGAGAAGATTTACAAGGATGATACCAGAAATGCGAGGGTATACATATCAGGAAAGGATGAACAGGCTGGGTCTCTTTTCTCTTGAAAAAAGAAGGCTGAGGGGTGACCTAATAGAGGTCTTCAAAATTATGAAAAATTTTGATAGAGTGGATACAGAGAGAATGTTTCCACTTGTGGGGAAGAGCATAACTAGAGGCCATCAATACAAGATAGTCACCAAGAAATCCAATAGGGAATTCAGGAGAAACTTCTTTGCCCAGGGAGTGGTGAGAATGTGGAACTCGCTACCACAGGGAGTGGTTGAGGCGAATAGTATCGATGCATTTAAGGGGAGACTAGACAAGCGTATGAGGGAGAAGGGAATAGAGGGATATGGTGATGGGGTGAGTTGAAGAGGGGTGGGAGGAGGCTCGAGTGGAGCAGAAACACTGGCATGGACCAGTTGGGCCGAATGGCCTGTTTCTGTGCTGTAATTTCTATGTAATATTTATCCCCCTTTATTTCATTTTTTTAAAGAAACAATTCACTGGTCGATCGCTGTAAAAAATAAATAATCGTTTCTGTACGAATGTTCTTCAGCAGATTAAAAACAGTGTGTCTTCTCTCTCCCTTCATGTTTTAAACCCTCTTGGGGTGAAACCCAGTGAGAAACAATTACATGTCCAGGACTAGGGGGCAGAGTCGAAAAATTAGAGCCAGACCTCTCAGGAGCGAAATTAGGAAACACTTCTACACACAAAGGGTGGGAGAAGTTTGGAACTCTCTTGCACAAACGGCAATCGATGCTAGATCAATTGTTAATTTTAAATCGGAGATTGATAGATTTCTGTTAAGTGA
Organism: Squalus acanthias; assembly: GCA_030390025.1. Taxonomy (NCBI): domain Eukaryota; kingdom Metazoa; phylum Chordata; class Chondrichthyes; order Squaliformes; family Squalidae; genus Squalus; species Squalus acanthias. The sequence continues at coordinate 27,525,656 of CM059450.1, read as the reverse complement.
AGGTATTAAGGGATATGGGGCAAAGGCGGGTAGATGGAGTTAGAAAGGAAGGAGGACTTACATTTATATAGCGCCTTTCACGACCACCGGACATCTCAAAGCGCTTCACAGCCAATGAAGTACTTTTTTGGAGTGTAGTCACTGTTGTAATGTGGGAAATGTGGCAGCCAATTTGCGCACAGCAAGCTCCCACAAACAGCAATGTGATAATGACCGGATCATCTGTTTTTAGTGATGTTGGTTGAGGGATAAATATTGGCCCTAGGACACCGGGGAGAACTCCCCCTGCTCTTCTTCAAAATAGTGCCTGTGGGATCTTTTACATCCACCTGAGGGAGCAAACGGGGCCTCAGGTTTAATGTCTCATCTGAAAGACGGCCCCTCCGACAATGCAGCACTCCCTCAGTACTGCACTGGGAGTGTCAGCCTAGCTTTATGTGCTCAAGTCTCTGGAGTGGGACTTCGAACCCACAACCTTCTGACTCAGAGGCGAGGAGTGCTACCCACTGAGCCACAGCTGACACAGTTATGTCGCAGATCAGCCATCATCTCATTGAATGACGGAACAGGCTCGAGGGGCTGAACGGCCTCCTCCTGTTCCTGTGTTTAGGAAACTACATATATAAAAAACAGTCGTTAATGTTGTTCTAAGTTTTGCACCTTTCTCAGTTTAATATTTATTTTTTAATTGTCTTCGTTGAGTTTTGTTGCAGTGTGGCTGTTTTTCTTTAATAATCCCGTTATCCCTCGCCTTTGCCCTCCTGATGGTGCCAACTCTCGCTCGGGCGGGGGGATGTCTGGATTCCACAGGCTCTGGTATCTTATTGTTCAGCTGCAAGCTGTTTAAATTTTGGTGGTGGGGGGGGCGGCACAAGGGAATCAGGGCCGAGTCCAATCCCGTACTCACTGACCTCCACGCACAGACAGATAAAAAGAAAGCCTTGCATTTTTACAGCGCCTATCACCACTGCCGGACATCCTGAAATGCTTTACAACCAGTTAAGTACTTTTTGAAGTGTGGTCACTGTTGTAATGTAGGAAACGCGGCAGCCAATTTGCGCACAGCAAGCTCCCACAAACAGCAATGTGATAATGACCGGATCATCTGTTTTTTAATGATGTCGATTGAGGGATAAATATTGGCCCCGGGACACCTCCCCTGCTCTTCCGATAGTGCCGTGGGATCTTCTACATCCACCCGAGAGGGCAGACGGGGCCTCGGTTTAACGTCTCATCCGAAAGACGGTTGGGGTGAGGAAGTGAGTGTGTATTTGGGTGGTGATGAGGAGGAGGAACTCCGGCTGATTGCCCCCCCCCACTTCCTTTGTCCAGGGGCCCACCCCTCTCCCGCAAGGTTCTCTGTCCTAAGTCTCTGACATTAATCTATGTCTCCTTGTTCTAGACCCTCAGTCACTGGAAACAGTCCTCAGATACTGCCCCTCCGAAAGTGCGGCACTCCCTCAGTACTGCCCCTCCGAAAGTGCGGCACTCCCTCAGTACTGCCCCTCCGACAGTGCAGCACTCCCTCAGTACTGCCCCTCCGAAAGTGCGGCGCTCCCTCAGTACTGCCCCTCCGAAAGTGCGGCGCTCCCTCAGTACTGCCCCTCCGACAGTGCAGCACTCCCTCAGTACTGCCCCTCTGAAAGTGCGGCGCTCCCTCAGTACTGCCCCTCTGACAGTGCGGCGCTCCCTCAGTACCGCCCCTCCGACAGTGCGGCACTCCCTCAGTACTGCCCCTCTGAAAGTGCGGCGCTCCCTCAGTACTGCCCCTCTGACAGTGCAGCACTCCCTCAGTACTGCCCCTCTGAAAGTGCGGCGCTCCCTCAGTACTGCCCCTCTGACAGTGCGGCGCTCCCTCAGTACCGCCCCTCCGACAGTGCGGCGCTCCCTCGGTACTGCCCCTCCGAAAGTGCGGCGCTCCCTCAGTACTGCCCCTCCGACAGTGCAGCACTCCCTCAGTACCGCCCCTCCGACAGTGCTGCGCTCCCTCAGTACTGCCCCTCCGACAGTGCGGCACTCCCTCAGTACTGCCCCTCCGACAGTGCGGTGCTCCCTTGGTACTGCCCCTCCGACAGTGCGGCGCTCCCTCGGTACTGCCACTCTGACAGTGCGGCGCTCCCTCGGTACTGCACTGGGAGTGTCAGCCTAGATTTTTATGTGCTCAAGTCTCTGGAGTTGGGAGTTGAATCCATGACCTTCTGACTCAGAGGTGTGGGTGCTACCCACTGAGCTACAACTGGTACTGTGTAAGTGGTGAGAATTTCTTGAAATAACGAATGTCTCATAAGAGATTAGCGTGCAAAGTTAAAGCACACGGGATTGGGGGTAAGGTACTGACTTGTATAGAGAACTGGTTGGCAGACAGGAAGCAAAGAGTTGGAATAAACAGGTCTTTTTCCGATTGGCAGGCAGTGACTAGTGGGGTACCGCAGGGATCGGTCCTTGGACCCCAGTTATTCACAATATATATTGATGATCTAGACGAGGGAACTAGATGTAATATCTCCAAGTTTGCAGACGACACAAAGCTGGGTGGGCGTGTGTGCTGTGAGGAGGATGCAGAGAAACTCCAGCATGATTTGGACAGGTTGGGTGATTGGGCAGATGCATGGCAGATGCAGTATAATGTGGATAAATGCGAGGTTATCCACTTTGGTGGCAAAAACAGGAAGGCAGATTATTATCTGAACGGCAATAGATTGGGAAAAGGGGAAGTGCAATGAGACCTGGGTGTCCTTGTGCACCAGTCGCTGAAGGTAAGCATGCAGGTGCAGCAGGCGGTTAAGAAGGGAAATGGTATGTTGGCCTTCATAGCGAGATGATTCGAGTACAGGAGCAAGGATGTCTTGCTGCAGTTGTACAGGGCCTTGGTGAGACCACACCTTGAGTATTGTGTGCAGTTTTGGTCACCTTATCTGAGGAAGGATGTTCTTGCCATGGAGGGAGTGCAGCGAAGATTCACCAGACTGATACCTGGGATGGCAGGAATGACGTATGAAGAGAGATTGGGACGATTGGGCTTGTATTCGCTAGAGTTTAGAAGAATGAGAGGGGATCTCATTGAAACTTATAAAATTCTAACAGGACTAGACAGACTAGATGCAGGAAGGATGTTCCCGATGGCGGGGGAGTCCAGAACCAGGGGTCACAGTCTAAGGATAAGGGGTAAGCCATTTAGGACAGAAATGAGGAGGAATTTCTTCACCCAGAGAGTGGTGAACCTGTGGAATTCTCTACCACAGAAGGCAGTTGAGGCCAATTCATTAAATATATTCAAGAAGGAGTTAGATATATTTCTTAAGGCTAAAGGGATCAAGGGATATGGGGAGAAAGCAGGGACAGGGCACTGAATTTGGATGATCGGCCATGATCTCATTAAATGGCGGAGCAGGCTCGAGGGGCTGAATGGCCTACTCTGCTCCTATCTTCTATGTTTCTATGTTTCTCCACATCAGTACGTGCAAAAATACACGACTAATTTATTTAAAAAAAAGTGGATTGGAGCTGTCGTGATGAATAAATGAACTCTTTGTCTTCAAGCCATGGAGATCAGAAGACCTCAGGTCCAATTCCGAGTTTGCCTTGTGAGCTGTTAATAAATAACCTTTGCATTTATATTGTGCTTTATGTATCCCGGAAATGTCCCAAAGCGCTTCACACAATGAATTACTTGACCAGGGCAGGGACCACTAGGTCAAGGGATCAAAGTTCCCCATGGTTCGGGAGGGGCAGAACTAGGGTTTCTGAGTGCTAGCTACTGACCCCCATCGAGGAAAGTGCAAATGTGTGGACAGCATCAAGCTTGGCTATGATACCTTCCAGGTTCAATCAGGCTGTCTGAGCTTCCACAGAAAAAAAAAGCCATGATCTTGTTGAGTGGCCCTGTCAGCCGTGGCTCAGTGGGTAGCACTCTCGCCTCCGAGTCTAGAAGGTTGTTGGTTCAAGCCCCACTCCAGTGACTTGAGCACAAAATCTAGGCTGACACTCCAGTGCAGTACTGAGGGAGTGCTGCACTGCCGTCTTTCAGATGAGACGTTAAACCGAGGCCCCCGTCTGCTCTCCCAGGTGGACATAAAAGATCCCATGGCCACTATTGAAAGAAGAGCAGGCGGAGTTCTCCCCAGTGTCCTGGGGCCAATATTTATCCCTCAACCAACATCACTAAAATAAAGATGATCTGGTCATTATCACATTGCTGTTTGTGGGAGCTTGCTGTGCGCAAATTGGCTGCCGCGTTTCCTACATTACAACAGTGACCACACTTCAAAAAGTAGTACTTCATTGGCTGTAAAGCGCTTTGGGACGTCCTGAGGTGGTGAAAGGCGCTGGAGAAATGCAAGTTCTTCCTTCCTGTAAGGTACTATGTGTCTAAATACAAGTGTCTAAATGTCACGCTACAGAACGTGACTCGACATTGTTGTCTGGTTCACAGGTGTGATTTCCAGTTTTTAAAAAAAAAGTTAAAAGCTTAACTGCAGACTGCAGCATTTGACACGTTGGACCCCCTGTGACCCCACCTCATTGTCTTAGCTGTACTCTGCTGTGTCTTTGATGTAATGCCTCCCTGACGGATTGTATCTCTGCAGACACATTGTTCTCTGTCTATATATACTTTGTAATCGATTTGTATTCCCTCACTGTACCTGATGAAGGAGCAGAGCTCCGAAAGCTCGTAATTTCAAATAAAGCTGTTGGACTATAACCTGGTGTTGTGCGACTTCTCATTTTTCTAAATACAAGGTAAAGGAGCTAAAATTTCTGCATTTGATATTGTTGCCAGTACAGTTCCTGGTACATTGTGAGGGAGGCATGGCCCCACCTCTTTGTAAATCCAAGTCGGACCCGCTTTAAGAAGCGATTCCCTCGGCTTTGATTAAGTTTGCCTGAATTCCCTGAGTCCCGCCCCCCGTTTCCAATCGCTTAGCAACAGAAGCGCCATGACGTTGTTGTGATTGACAGCCAACTGGACCAATCATAACGGCAGAAGGAATGATTGGCATTCCTACCGTCCAATGGCGAATGGGATCCACCGGCCTACATTCTTAAAAGGGGCCAATCAGCAACGTCAACCGACTGACAGTCAAAGTGACACCTCAGGCCCGCTCGACAAAAGGATTTTAAGCATCTTTATAGCCCCGGGAGTGCGTGGACGCCGGGCGACACTTCCGTCCCGCCCATAGGTCGGGAGAAGCGCCTGTCTGAGTGACAGCCCCACGAACGAATCAGAAATGCGAGACAGATGATTGACAGGGGGTTCCGACCAGTCGGCAGTGGGCCCCACCCACAATCGCATCGGAAAGCCAATCAGATGCCGCGGAAGGCGGGCCTTAGCAAAACACCTTAATTTCTACTCACATTTATGAGAAAAACAGCCGGCTGGGTCTTTCCAAATTAAAATCTGCCCCGTTCGGTTAATCTGTTCTAATTTTTAACGTGCAATTTTAATCTCTCCCGCGTATCGATGAGGCTGCGAGCGATCGCCGGCGCTCAAGGCGCCCAGGCCGCCTGACGGACGTGGAGGCCAACCAATCGGAAAGGAGGGCGTGCTTGACGGACGCGGCGGCGGACCAATCGGGCGGGAGGGCGCGGCTGGATGGGCGGGAGGGCGCGGCTGGACGGACGCGGCGATGGAGGGCGGGTTTGACAGACGTGGCGGCGGACCAATCGGGAGAGAGGGGGTTGCAGGGCGACGGACCAATCGGGAGGGAGGGCGGGTCTGACGGGTCGCAGGCGGCCGACCAATCGAGAGGGGGGCGGGCGGGCCTGACGGACGGGGAAGCCAGCCAATAGCAGCGGGGGACCCGCCCCCGGATGCGGGAGCGGACCAATGGGAGCGGGAGGTGGGCGGGGATCGAGAGAGAGCCAGAGAGAGAGCGAGGGAGAGAAAGGGGGAGGAGGAGGAGGGAAAATGGGGGCCGCTGCGGGCTGGAGTCGGTGAGGAGAGGCGAGGCGCGGCGAGGCGGCGGATGGGCCGGATCGGGCCGGGCCGCCTGCTAGTCGGTTCGGAGGGCGATGAAGGATGGGCTCGCAGGCGCTGCAGATCCTCCGCCAGGGGGTGTGGGCCTCGCTGACCGGCGGCTGGTACTTCGACCCCCACCAGAGCAAGTTCTCCAACTGCTTCCACCTCTACGTCTGGCTCCTGCTGCTCTGCTTCCCCTTCCTGCTCTTCATGGTGAGTGGGCCAGGCCGGGCAGGACCCCCCCATCCCGGGCCACAAGACCCCAATCTTCACCCCTTATTTTGGCCCCCCCCCCCCTCTCAAATTTGGGGGTCTTCATGCCACTTTGAGGTGGGTCTCCCTGCCTCTTAAGTTTGTGGCGATCTTCATGCCCCCTTAAATTCGGTTGGTCTCCATTCCTCTCTCAAATTTGGGTGGACTTCATGCTCCCAAATTTGAGGTGGGTCTCCCTGCCACTTAAGTTTGGGGTGGTCTTCGTATTTGATGGTCTTCATGCCCCCTTAAATTTGGTTGGACTTCATGCTCCCCTCCTCACATTTGAGGGTCTTTATGTCCTCCTCTCAAATTTGGTGGTCTTCATGTCCTCCTCTCAAATTTGGGGGTCTTCATGTCCCCCTCCTCAAATTTGGGGGTCTTCATGTCCCCCTCCTCAAATTTGGGGGTCTTCATGTCCCCCTCCTCAAATTTGGGGGTCTTCATGTCCCCCTCCTCAAATTTGGGGGTCTTCATGTCCCCCTCCTCAAATTTGGGGGTCTTCATGTCCCCCTCCTCAAATTTGGGGGTCTTCATGTCCTCCTCTCAAATTTGGGTTGGGTCTCCGTGACCCCCCTCATGCTTTGGGGGGTCTGCGCGACGCCCCACATTTACGGGCGGTTGTCTCTGCCCCCCCCCCCCCACGGTTGGAGTCATTTCTGCGCCCTGATGTTTGGGGAGATCTTGATGTCGCCCTTTTATGCCGTGCTGTGATTTAAAAAAAAAAATTCCCACTGATGACTCTGGTGTTCCAGATAAGTTTAATTTTTGTATTGTGGCTCTGGCTGCCACTTCTTATAATTACACACCGTGACTTTTCGATCAGTTATGGTCATGCCGTCGAACAGAAATGTATTTTCACTGCATTTTGGGTGCCTTCGCCCCATATTTTCAGGGGGTGGGAGGGTCTCTGGCCCCATCTCTGCTGCTCTGTGATTATTCAGCTCAAAGCTGCTACGCTAGCGGTTGTGATAATGTGGAGTTTTTAGTTTCATATGACTCGTTTTTTGCAGAGGGGGGCTGGTTCCCCATTTTGGAGGGTCTCGTGATTTATAATTGTACGGTTCACACCGTTTCGCTGGTCGGTAGTTTTAAAAAAAATTTTATATCATATTTCACTCGTGTATGGAGGTCTCCCTGCCCCTGCTTTAAGGAGGTCCCTGACCCCTTTTTGTAGAAACATAGAAAAATAGGAGCAGGAGTTGGCCATTTGGCCCTTCGAGCCTGCTCCGCCATTCAATATAATCATGGCTGATCCTCTATCTCAATACCATATTCCTGCTCTCTCCCCATACCCCTTGATGCCTTTTGTGTCTAGAAATCTATCTACTTCTTAAATATATTCAGTGACTTGGCCTCCACAGCCTTCTGTGGTAGAGAATTCCACAGGTTCACCACCCTCTGAGTGAAGAAATTTCTCCTCATCTCAGTCCTAAATGTCCTACCCTGTATCCGGAGACTGTGACCCCTTGTTCTAGCCCCCCCCAGCCAGGGGAAACATCCTCCCTGCATCCAGTCTTTCTAGCCCTGTCAGAATTTTATACGTTTCAATGAGATCCCCTCTCATTCTTCTAATCTTTATAACGTGGATAAATGTGAAGTTATCCACTTCAGTAGGAAAAACGGAAAGGTAGAGTATTATTTAAATGCAGATGTACAAAGGGACCTGGGTGTCCTTGTACACCAGTCACTGAAAGCAAACATGCAGGTACAGCAAGCAGTTAGGAAGGCAAATGGTATGTTGGCCTTCATTGCAAGAGGATTTGAGTACAGGAGCATGGATGTCTTACTACAGTTGTACAGGGCCTTGGTGAGACCACACCTGGAGTACTGTGTGCAGTTTTGGTCTCCTTACCTAAGAAAGGATATACTTGCCATAGAGGGAGTGCAGCGAAGGTTCACCAGACTGATTCCTGGGTTGGCAGGACTGTCGTATGAGGAGAGATTGGGTCGACTAGGCCTGTATTCACTAGAGTTTAGAAGAATGAGAGGGGATCTCATTGAAACGTATAAAATTCTGACAGGGCTAGACAGACTGGATGCAGGGAGGATGTTTCCCCTGGCTGGGGGGGTTCCAGAACGAGGGGTCACAGTCTCAGGATACGGGGTAGGACATTTAGGACTGAGATGAGGAGAAATTTCTTCACTCAGAGGGTGGTAAACCTGTGGAATTCTCTACCACAGAAGGCTGTGGAGGCCAAGTCACTGAATATATTTAAGAAGGAGATAGATAGATTTCTAGACACAAAAGGCATCAAGGGGTATGGGGAGAGCGCAGGAATATGGTATTGAGATAGAGGATCAGCCATGATCATATTGAATGGCGGAGCAGGCTCGAAGGGCCGATTGGCCTACTCCTGCTCCTATTTTTCTATGTTTCTAACTCTAGTGAATACAGGCCTAGTCGACCCAATCTCTCCTCATACGACAGTCCTGCCATCCCAGGAATCAGTCTGGTGAACCTTCGCTGCACTCCCTCTATGGCACTGTGCTTATCTCACTTGAAATTGTGACGGTTTATATGTTAAATATGAGTTTTTTTTAAAAGAAAATCTCAAATATTCCCACTCTCCATTTATGGGGAACCCTGTCCCCAGTTTTAATGAGTCTC
>CM059450.1:27486675-27516634 GCA_030390025.1 Squalus acanthias | reverse complement strand
TTATTACTCCTTCCTCTTCCCCTCGCCCTCTCCCCCAGGGGTTTATTGCCCCTTCACACTCCCCCAGTTACCTCTGTTCAGGGCCATGCTGCCACTCTCCCTGTTGCCGGAAGTGACAACTTCTCCCCACAGCTGCCGGACGTGACGCGCGCCGGGTGCGGACGCAACCACCTCCGCCCCCTGTCACCCCTCCCGCGGGTGGAGGAGGAGCGAGTGGTCGGGTCCGCCGATGGGCGGGGCGACAGGAGCCGGCCCGCCGCCATTGGTCCGCTCCCGCCCGCCCACCGTTTCCAAGGCGACGCCGCGGCCTAGCGGCCCAGAAGAAGCCTAATTCGGCAATTTGAGGCGATTCATGTGAGTTTTAGTGCAGTGGGGTGACCCAGGTACACGGCTGCTAGGGCCGCCCGCACTCGGGGAGCAATCCCCGCCTCACCAATACCATGAGAGAGGCGGCTATTCGGCAAAGGCAGGCAGCACCGGTTCAATCTTCTCTCTCTCGCCTCTGAGTCAGAAGGTCGTGGGTTCAAGTCCCCACTCCAGAGACTTGAGCCCCATAATCTAGGCTGACACTCCCAGTGCAGTACTGAGGGCGCACCGCACTGTCGGAGGGACAGTACTGAGGGAGTGCCGCACTGTCGGAGGGGCAGTACTGAGGGAGCGCCGCACTGTCGGAGGGGCGGTACTGAGGGAGCGCCGCACTGTCGGAGGGGCGGTACTGAGGGAGCGCCGCACTGTCAGAGGGGCGGTACTGAGGGAGCGCCGCACTGTCGGAGGGGCGGTACTGAGGGAGTGCCGCACTGTCGGAGGGGCAGTACTGAGGGAGCACCGCACTGTCGGAGGGGCAGTACTGAGGGAGCGCCGCACTGTCGGAGGGGCGGTACTGAGGGAGCGCCGCACTGTCGGAGGGGCGGTACTGAGGGAGCGCCGCACTGTCGGAGGGGCCGTCTTTCGGATGAGACGTTAAACCGAGGCCACGTCTGCTTTCTCAGGTGGACTTAAAAGATCCCACGGCCACTATTTTGAAGAAGAGCAGGGGGAGTTCTCCCGGTGTCCTGGGGCCAAAATTTATCCCTCAACCAGCATCACAAAAACAGATGATCTGGTCATTATCACATTGCTGTTTGTGGGAGCTTGCTGTGCACAAATTTGCTGCCTCGTTTCCTACATTACAACGGTGACCACACTTCAAAAAAGTATTCATTGGCTGTAAATGCTTTGGGATGTCCTCAGGTGGTTAAAGACGCTGTAGAAATGCGTGTCTTTCTCATTACCGTGCTCTGTGTCAATCCCAAACTAATCCCTCTGCTCCCACTTTAAGACATTGTCCCTGGACAAAGTTATAAACAATTATACCTGTCTGGTTGTCTTTTATACTTTGATTCGTTCCATTCTGTTTCGGTATTCCACCCCCCCCCCCCCCCCCCCCCCCCCCCCCCCCCCCCCCCCCCCACCCCCGGCCGCAAACTTCTCACTCTCTATACCACATCTCCACTCCTGCCTCAGCTCATCCGCTGCTGAAACCCTCATCCGTGCCTTTGTTACCTCTAGACTTCACTATTCCAACGCTCTCCTGGCCGGCCTCCCACATTCCACCCTACGTAAACTTGAGCTCATTCAAAATTCTGCTGCCCCGTGTCCTAACTCGCACCAAGTCCCGTTTACCCATCATCCCCTGTACTCACTGACCGACATTGGCTCCCGGTTAAGCAGCGCTTCGATTTTAAAATTGTCATCCTTGTTTTCAAATCCCTCCATGGCCTCGCCCCTCCCTATCTCTGTAACCTCCTCCAGCCCTACAACCCTATGAGATCTCTGTGCTCCTCTAATTCTGGCCTCTTGAGCATCCCCGATTTTAATCGCTCCACCATTGGCGGCCGTGCCTTCAGCCGTCTGGGCCCTTAGCTCTGGAATTCCCTCCCTAAACCTCTCCCCTCTCCACCTCTCTCCTTCTCTTTCCTCCTTTAAGATGCTCCTTAAAACCTACCTCCTCATCTGCCCTAATTTCTCCTTATGGGGCTCGGTATCAAATTTTCTTTGATAACGCTCCTGTGAAGCGCCTTGGGACGTTTTACTACGTTAAAGGCGCTGTATAAATACAAGTTGTTGCTGTTGAACATACAGATAAGACTTGGTCCATGTGATCTCCTCAGCTGGTTTGGATCATCTGAGGGAGTTGGAGAGGAATTTTCCCGAGTCCTTTTTTCCCCCTTTATTGGCCCTGGGTTTTTTCTCTATTTTGTCTTTCCCAGGAAATGTCATGGCTACAAGGGGGGGCTGGTAGGGTAGGAGGTGTCTAGTTACGGCGCTCCAACCATCAGGAGTGCGGGGTTGGCTTGATGGACCAGCGGGTCTTTTACTGCCCGTCGTTTTCGTATGTTGGTGCAGCCCATCTTCTCCCTGGCAAATGCAGATTGTTTCCAACTGCTGTCGTTTGCAGGTTGTCGACGCCATGCTCTCTCAGTACTGCGTCTCGCTGGCCAGCGTCCAGAAGGCTCACGCCGTCATCAGTGGCCTCGTCCACCTGACCCCGGTCCTCACTAACTCCACCCTGGACCGGCGCGCTGAACGGAAGCTCTTCCTCAAGTGCGAGCTCTTCCAGAAAACGGGATCCTTTAAGGTAGGACACGTCTGGAACATTGATCGGTCACCTCTGTCCCAGCTGCTAGGACATGGCTGGGCCGGACACTTGTTACCGAGTCGGAAACTGGACAGGGCTTAAGAAATGGAATTAGATCTGGGCCCCTAGACACAAAGGAGGTATTCAATCCCAATGGACCAAACCCCTTCCCATTCACTCCCATTGTACAGAATCCCAATGGACCCAACCCTTTCCCATTCACCCCCATTGTACACAATCCCAATGGATCAAACCCCTTCCCATTCACTCCTACTGTACAGAATCCCAATGGACCCAACACCTTCCCATTCACTCCCATTGTACACAATCCCAATGGATCAAACCCCTTCCCATTCACACCGATCGGAGAGAATCTCAATGGACCAAACCCCTTCCCATTCACTCCCACTGTACACAATCCCACTGGACCAAACTCCTTCCCATTCACTCCCACTGTACACAATCCCAATGGACCAAACCCCTTCCCATTCACTCCCATTGTACAGAATCCCAATGGACCAAACCCCTTCCCATTCACTCCCATTGTACAGAATCCCAATGGACCAAACCCCTTCCCATTCACTCCCACTGTACACAATCCCACTGGACCCAAATCCCTTCCCATTCACTCCTATTGTACACAATCCCAATGGATCAAACCCCTTCCCATTCACTGCCACTGTACACAATCCCAATGGACCAAACCCCTTCCCATTCACTCCCACTGTACACAATCCCAATGGACCCAACACCTTCCTATTCACCCCCATTGTCCACAATCCCAATGGACCAAACCCCTTCCCATTCACTCCCATTGTACAGAATTGGTAGTTGATAAAAAAAATCCCAAACATTTAATGGCTTGTTACATTACTTGTTTGGGATTTTTTATTAACTGGTGATTCTGTACAGTGGGAAGGAATGGGAAGGGGTTTAGTTGTAAAGAGGAATCGGGATTCAGACAGGTTCTGTACAATTGGGTAACACTGCACTCTGCTGGTAAAACATTGGTACTACACAGCAACAATTTGCATTTATATAGCACTCTTAACAGTAAAATGTCCCAAAGTGCTTCACAGGAGCATAATCAGACAAAATTTGACACTGAGCCACTTAAGGAGATATTGGGACAGGTGACCAAAAGCTTGGTTACAGAGATAGATTTTAAGGAGCGTCTTAAAGGAGGAGAGGGAGGCGGAGAGGTTTAGGGAGGGAATTCCAGAGCGCGGGGCCCAGGCAGCTGAAGGCATGGCCGCCAATGGTGGAGCGATTAAAATCGGGGGATGCTCAAGAGGCCGGAATTGGAGGAGCGCAGAGATCTCGGAGGGTTGTGGGGCTGGAGGAGGTTACAGAGATAGGGAGGGGCGAGGCCATGGAGGGATTTGAAAACAAGGATGAGAATTTTAAAATAAAAGCTTACTTTTTTTTTTGCCACCCCCCCCTCAACGAGCTAATGACGTCTGTTTTATCTCAGATCCGAGGAGCCCTGAATGCAGTGTCCAGTCTCGCCGAGAGGAGCCAGGAGGGCGAGGAGGTCCGAGCCGTGGTGACGCACAGCAGCGGCAATCACGGACAGGCTCTGGCCCTAGCTGCTCGAATGAAAGGTGAGGAGAGCAAAACAATCCTGTACCCACCAGTACTGTACCCCAGTGTTATACAGCGACAGACCTGTACCCACCAGTACTGCACCCCAGTGTTATACAGTGACAGACCTGTACCCACCAGTACTGTACCCCAGTGTTATACAGTGACAGACCTGTACCCACCAGTACTGTACCCCAGTGTTATACAGTGACAGACCTGTACCCACCAGTACTGTACCCCAGTGTTATACTCTGACAGACCTGTACCCACCAGTACTGTACCCCAGTGTTATACAGTGACAGACCTGTACCCACCAGTACTGTACCCCAGTGTTATACAGCGACAGACCTGTACCCACCAGTACTGCACCCCAGTGTTATACAGTGACAGACCTGTACCCACCAGTACTGTACCCCAGTGTTATACAGTGACAGACCTGTACCCACCTGTACTGTACCCCAGTGTTATACAGTGACGGACCTGTACCCACCAGTACTGTACCCCAGTGTTATACAGTGACAGACCTGTACCCACCAGTACTGTACCCGTGTTATACAGTAACAGACCTGTGCCCACCAGTACTTTACCCCAGTGTTATACAGTGACAGACCTGTACCCACCAGTACTGTACCCCAGTGTTATACAGTGACGGACCTGTACCCACCAGTACTGTACCCCAGTGTTATACAGTGACAGACCTGTACCCACCAGTACTGTACCCGTGTTATACAGTAACAGACCTGTGCCCACCAGTACTTTACCCCAGTGTTATACAGTGACAGACCTGTACCCACCAGTACTGTACCCCAGTGTTATACAGTGACGGACCTGTACCCACCAGTACTGTACCCCAGTGTTATACAGTGACAGACCTGTACCCACCAGTACTTTACCCCAGTGTTATACAGTGACAGACCTGTACCCACCAGTACTGTACCCCAGTGTTATACAGTGACAGGCCTGTACCCACCAGTACTGTACCCCAGTGTTATACAGTGACAGACCTGTACCCACCAGTACTGTACCCCAGTGTTATACAGTGACAGACCTGTACCCACCAGTACTGTACCCCAGTGTTATACAGTGACAGACCTGTACCCACCAGTACTGTACCCCAGTGTTATACAGTGACAGACCTGTACCCACCAGTACTGTACCCCAGTGTTATACAGTGACAGACCTGTACCCACCAGTACTGTACCCAGTGTTATACAGTGACAGACCTGTACCCACCAGTACTGTACCCCAGTGTTATACAGTGACAGACCTGTACCCACCAGTACTGTACCCCAGTGTTATAGTGACAGACCTGTACCCACCAGTACTGTACCCGTGTTATACAGTGACAGACCTGTACCCACCAGTACTGTACCCCAGTGTTATAGTGACAGACCTGTGCCCACCAGTACTGTACCCCAGTGTTATACAGTGACAGACCTGTACCCACCAGTACTGTACCCCAGTGTTATAGTGACAGACCTGTACCCACCAGTACTGTACCCGTGTTATACAGTGACAGACCTGTACCCACCAGTACTGTACCCCAGTGTTATACAGTGACAGACCAGTACCCACCAGTACGTACCCCAGTGTTATACAGTGACAGACCTGTACCCACCAGTACTGTACCCCAGTGTTATACAGTGACAGACCAGTACTGTACCCCAGTGTTATACAGTGACAGACCTGTACCCACCAGTACTGTATCCCAGTGTTATACAGTGACAGACCTGTACCCACCAGTACTGTACCCCAGTGTTATACAGTGACAGACCTGTACCCACCAGTACTGTATCCCAGTGTTATACAGTGACAGACCTGTACCCACCAGTACTGTACCCCAGTGTTATAGTGACAGACCTGTACCCACCAGTACTGTACCCGTGTTATACAGTGACAGACCTGTACCCACCAGTACTGTACCCGTGTTATACAGTGACAGACCTGTACCCACCAGTACTGTATCCCAGTGTTATACAGTGACAGACCTGTACCCACCAGTACTGTACCCCAGTGTTATTCAGTGACAGACCTGTACCCACCAATATAACACTGTACTGTCTCGTGTTTCTCACACTGTGGAATGGTCACACACTCGGTGTTAGGTTGCACTGAGCCAGTGGTGGTCACAGTGCAGAGAGTGGACGAGGAGAATGTTGGATCCTGTCCTTCCCTAGTTGAAGGGGAGATATTACTTCAGTGAGTGATACTGAGCTCTGCCCGTTAGCCACGTTTCTAGTAAGTGTGTGTTTCCAACTCTCTCAGGGATCCCCTCGTACGTGGTCGTGCCTCGAACAGCCCCAGCGTGCAAGAAGGCTGCCATGCTGGAATATGGCGCACATATTGTGGAGTGTGAGCCCAGCGATCAGGTAAGGCATCACCCGCTGGATGTGTGGGCTGACTCATGGGAGGGGGGAGAGATGGTGCGGGCGGGGAGATGATGGGGGAAGAGAGCGATAGGGCGGAGTGAGGGAAGGGGGAGAGAAAGAGGGAATGGGGAGAGGAGGGGGCGGAGGAAGGGGCAGAGAGAGAAATGGAGGGTTTTATAAATGGGAGCACAGAGTATGAGAGCAATGATCAATTAGTCGAGGGCAACGGTAGACCAGGGTTAGAGTACTCTGTTCAGCTTAGGGCAACCCATGGTGGATAAGGCATAAAAACAGTGTCAGCTGTTGCTCAGTGGGTAGCACTCTCTCTCTCTTGCCTCTGAGTCAGAAGGTTGTGGGTTTGAGTCCCACTCCAGAGGCTTGAGCACAAAAATCCAGGCTGACACTCCCAGTGGGAGGTGCCGTCTTTCGGAGGAGACGTTAAACTGAGGCCCCGTCTGCCCTCTCAGGCGGACGTAAAAGATCCCACGGCCACTATTGGAAGAAGAGCAGGGGAGTTCTCCCCCGGTGTCCCGGGGCCAATATTTATCCCTCAACCAACATTACTAAAAAACAGATGATCTGGTCTTTGTCACATTGCTGTTTGTGGGAGCTTGCTGTGCGCAACTAGCTGCCGCGTTTCCTACATTACAACAGTGACCACACTTCAACAAGTCCTTCATTGGCTGTAAAGCGCTTTGGGACATTCTGAGGTCACGAAAGGAGCTGTAGAAATGTAAGTCTTTCTTTTTGAATACAAAACCACAGCAAGCGTAGCTCGTCGATTCACCAGGATTGTCGCGGGGGTGGAAAACCATCTCGGGAGAGGTTTGAGATGCCGGAACTATTTGCACTGGAGCAGCGTAGACTGCTCCCGTCCTCGGCTAAGGTCCCTTACATACCTGGCTCAGGTATTGCCCATTTTCGTCCATTGATCTCGGCTCCTCTATTAAGCTGCACCCCTCCATCTTGGGCTGAATGGACCATGATGTGGTCCACCGTTCCAGGCTCAGCTCATTAAGCTCCGATTGAGACCGATCCCAAGCTTAGCCCCTTAGAAACCCAGTGGTTCAAGCACCAGGGCAAGGAATTCAAACTCATGACTGGAACATAAGAACACAAGAACTAGGAGCAGGAGTCGGCCATATGGCCCCTCGAGCCTGCTCCGCCATTCAATAAGATGATCAGCGACCTCAACTCCACTTTCCCGCCCGATCTCCATATCCCTTGATTCCCCGAGAGTCCAAAAATCTATCGATCTCTGTCTTGAATATACTCAACGACTGAGCCTCCACAGGGGTAGAGAATTCCAAAGATTCACCACCCTCTGAGTGAAGAAATTCCTCCTCATCTCAGTCCTAAATGGCCGACCCCTTATCCTGAGACTATGCCCCCTGGTTCTGGACTTTCCAGCCAGGGGAAAACAACCTCTCGGCATCTACCCTGTCAGTCCCCCTCAGAATTTTATATGTTTCAATGCGATCGCCTCTCATTTTTCTCCACTCCAGAGAGTATCGGCTCAATCTCTCCTCATAGAACAACCCTCTCATCCCAGGGATCAATCTAGTGAACCTTCGTTGCACCGCCTCTAAGGCAAGTATATCCTTCCTCAGATAAGGAGACCAAAACTGTGCGCAGTACTCCAGGTGTGGTATCACCAAGCCCTGGAGAGGATTGGAGTCTGAGTTTCAACGAATATACTTCAGTTGGTCTATTAACATTTTGCTTCTATTAGTCTAGGGTGGAAATTGCAGCCAGGACGGTTGTGGAAACCCAAGGAATTCTGGTCCATCCTAATCAGGATCCCCTTGTGATTGCGGGACAGGGCACCATTGGATTGGAGATCTTACAACAGGTAACAGGAACCATTGGTGTCTCAGTGTGTCGAACTGGGAATGGGAGCCATTGGGATAGAGTGTGTCGAACTGGGAATGGGAGCCATTGGGATAGAGTGTGTCGAACTGGGAATGGGAGCCATTGGGTTAGTGTGCCGAACTGGGAATGGGAGCCATTGGGTTAGTGTGCCGAACTGGGAATGGGAGCCATTGGGTTAGTGTGTCGAACTGGGAATGGGAGCCATTGGGTTAGTGTGTCGAACTGGAAATGGGAGCCATTGGGTTATTGTGTAGAACTGGGAATGGGAGCCATTGGGTTAGCGTGTCGAACTGGGAATGGAAGCCATTGGGTTAGTGTGTCGAACTGGGAATGGGAGCCATTGGGTTAGTGTGTAGAACTGGGAATGGGAGCCATTGGGTTAGAGTGTGTCGAACTGGGAATGGGAGCCATTGGGTTAGAGTGTGTCGAACTGGGAATGGGAGCCATTGGGTTAGTGTGTCGAACTGGGAATGGGAGCCATTGGGATAGAGTGTGTCGAACTGGGAATGGGAGCCATTGGGTTAGAGTGTGTCGAACTGGGAATGGGAGCCATTGGGTTAGTGTGTCGAACTGGGAATGGGAGCCATTGGGTTAGTGTGTCGAACTGGGAATGGGAGCCATTGGGTTAGTGTGTCGAACTGGGAATGGGAGCCATTGGGTTAGTGTGTCGAACTGGGAATGGGAGCCATTGGGTTAGTGTGTGTCGAACTGGGAATGGGAGCCATTGGGTTAGTATGTGTCGAACTGGGAATGGGAGCCATTGGGTTAGTGTGTAGAACTGGGAATGGGAGCCATTGGGTTAGTGTGTCGAACTGGGAATGGGAGCCATTGGGTTAGTGTGTCGAACTGGGAATGGGAGCCATTGGGTTAGTGTGTCGAACTGGGAATGGGAGCCATTGGGTTAGTGTGTCGAACTGGGAATGGGAGCCATTGGGTTAGTGTGTGTCGAACTGGGAATGGGAGCCATTGGGTTAGTATGTGTCGAACTGGGAATGGGAGCCATTGGGTTAGTGTGTAGAACTGGGAATGGGAGTCATAGATTCATAGAAACTTACAGCACAGAAGGAGGCCATTCGGCCCATCGTGCCTGTGCCGGCTCTGTGAAAGAGCAGTCGTGCTCGATCCCGCACCCCTCGCTTTCTGTCCGTAGCCCTGTGAGCTCCTCATCCTCAAGAACCCGTGCAACTCCCTTTAGAAAATCATTGATGGAATCAGCTTCCACCAGCTTCACAGGTGGAGCGTTCCAGATCCCCACAACTCTCCGAGTGAAAACATTTCTCCTCATAAGATAAGAGTTCACGGAGTTGGGGTAATATATTCGCATGGATAGAGAATCGGCTAACTAACAGAAAGCAGAGAGTCGGGATAAATGAGTCATTTTCCGGTTGGCAAACAGTAACTAGTGGGGTGCCACAGGGATCGGTGCTGGGGTCTCAACTATTTACAATCTACATTCATGGCTTGGATGAAGGGACCGAGTGTAATGTAGCCAAGTTTGCGGATGATACAAAGATGGGTGGGAAAGCAAGTTGTGCAGAGGACTCAAAGAATCTGCAAAGGGATATAGACAGGCTAAGTGAGTGGACAAACATTTGGCAGATGGAGTATAATGTGGGGAAAGTGCGAGGTTATCCACTTTGGCAGGACAAATAAAAAAGCAAATTATTATTTAAATGGGGAGAGATTACAAAATGCTACAGTTCAGAGGAACCTGGGGGTCCTTGTGCATGAAACACAAAAAGTAAGCATGCAGGTACAGCAAGTAATCAAAAAGGCAAATGGAGTGTCGGCCTTTATTGCAAGGGGGTTGGAGTATAAAAGCAGGGAAGTCCTGCTACAACTGTACAGGGTATTGGTGAGACCACACCTGGAGTACTGCGTACAGTCTTGGTCTGCTTATTTAAGGAAGGATATACTTGCATTGGAGGCAGTTCAGAGACGATTCACTAGGTTAATTCCAGAGATGAGGGGGTTGACTTATGAAGAAAGGTTGAGCAGGTTAGGCCTATACTCATTGGAATTTAGAAGAATGAGAGGTGATCTTATTGAAACATATAAGATACTGAGGGGGCTCGACAAGGTAGATGCAGAGAGGATGCTTCCCCTCGTGGGGAAATCTAGAACTCGGGGGGCATAGTTTCAGAATAAAGGGTCGCCCTTTTAGAACTGAGATGAGGAGGAATTTCTTCTCTCAGAGGGTCGTAAATCTGTGGAATTCTCTGCCCCAGAGAGCCGTGGAGACTGGGTCATTAAATACATTTAAGGTGGAGATAGACTGATTTTTGCAAGATAAGGGAGTGAAGGGTTATGGGGAGCGGGCAGGGAAGTGGCTTTGAGCCCAAGATCAGCCATGATTTTATTGAATGGCAGAGCAGGCTCGAGGGGCCAAGTGGCCTATTCCTGCTCCTGTTTCTTATGGTCTTATGTTCATCTCCCCTCGAGATCTTTTTCCAATGATTTAGAATCTATGACCTCTAGCCATTGGGATAGAGTGTGTAGAAAACGGATTGGGAGCCTTCCTATCCACTCTATCTAGGCCCCTCATAATTTTATACACACAATGTTCCTCCTGAGCGCGCAACACTCGCCACATATCATGTCTCAAATTACTCATATACTGTATCTCAAGATGTTCTTGACTGAAATCCTCGTGTCTTCACTGTTGGGCGTTATTCTGTATCACCGGCCTATGTAAGTACTTAGATCCAGTATCATCCCTTGGCCTGGCTCTTCCTGACAGCAGTGCTTTGA
Organism: Squalus acanthias; assembly: GCA_030390025.1. NCBI lineage: Eukaryota > Metazoa > Chordata > Chondrichthyes > Squaliformes > Squalidae > Squalus > Squalus acanthias. The sequence continues at coordinate 27,505,441 of CM059450.1, read as the reverse complement.
TCCCATGTCACACAGGTTCCAGATGTACAGGCAGTGGTGGTGCCTGTCGGGGGTGGAGGAATGATCTCGGGAATCGCAGTCGCCATCAAGGTAGGATTTGCGGACAAGCGCCTGTGTGTTGTAGCCGTAACGGGGTGTGTGTTATATACAGAGAGTTATACCCGGTAATGGGGAGTGTGTTCTACGAGTGTCAGCTGTGGCTCAGTGGGTAGCACTCTCTCTCGCCTCTGAGTCAGAAGGTCGTGGGTTCCAGACACACTCCAGATACTTGATCACATAATCCAGGCTGACACTCCCAGGGCGGTACTGAGGGAGCGCTGCACTGTCGGAGGGGCAGTACTGAGGGAGCGCCGCACTGTCGGAGGGGCGGTACTGAGGGAGAGCCGCACTGTCGGAGGGGCGGTACTGAGGGAGCGCCGCACTGTCGGAGGGGCAGTACTGAGAGCGCCGCACTGTCGGAGGGGCGGTACTGAGGGAGCGCCGCACTTTCGGAGGGTCAGTACTGAGGCAGCGCCGCACTGTCGGAGGGTCAGTACTGAGGCAGCGCCACACCGTCGGAGGGACAATACTGAGGGAGCGCCGCACTGTCGGAGGGGCGGTACTGAGGGAGCGCCGCACTGTCAGAGGGGCGGTACTGAGGGAGCGTCGTACTGTCGGAGGGGCGGTACTGAGGGAGCGCCGCACTGTCGGAGGGGCAGTACTGAGGGAGCGCCGCACTGTCGGAGGGGCAGTACTGAGGGAGCGCCGCACTGTCGGAGGGGCAGTACTGAGGGAGCGCCGCACTGTCGGAGGGGCAGTACTGAGGGAGCGCCGCACTGTCGGAGGGGCAGTACTGAGGGAGCGCCGCACTGTCGGAGGGGCAGTACTGAGGGAGCGCCGCACTGTCAGAGGTGGCGTCTTTCAGATGAGATGTTAAACCGAGGCCCCTCTCAGGTGGACGTAAAAGATCCCACGGCCACTATTGGAAGAAGAGCAGGGGGAGTTCTCCCCGGTGTCCTGAGGCCAATATTTATCCCTCATTCAACATAACAAAAACAGATGATCTGGTCATTATCACATTGCTGTTTGTGGGAGCTTGCTGTGCGCAAATTGGCTGCCGGGTTTCCTACATTACAACAGTGACTACACTTCAGAAAAGTACTTCATTGGCTGTAAAGCGCTTTGGGACATCCGGTGGTCCACAGTGTTCTATATGGTAGATGCTCCTGTATGACCTGCTCGCACCGTGTTGCCTGGCCTGGTGTTAACCTCACGCTCACATGCCCTCCCGCCCCCCCCACCCTCTGCTGTCCGCCACAGGCGCAGCACCCGCAGGTCAAAATCTACGCGGCGGAACCAGAGAACGCAGATGACTGTTACCGGTCGAAGCGGAGCGGCCGGCTGACCGCCAACGCGCGCCCTCCCCTGACGCTGGCCGATGCGGTGAAGACCAGTATCGGAGCCAACACCTGGCCCATCATCAGGGACCTGGTGGACGATGTGTTCACCGTCAGCGAGGAGGAGATTCAGGTATGGTACACGGGCCTTTGGTGAGACCACACCCGGAGTACTGTGCACAGTTTCGGTCTCCTTATCTGAGGAAGGACATACTCGCCTTAGAGGCGGTGCAATGAAGGTTCACTCGATCGATCCCTGGGATGAGAGGGTTGTCCTATGAGCAGAGATTGAGTAGATTGGGCCGATACTCTCTGGAGTTTAGAAGAATGAGAGGTGATCTCATTGAAACATATAAGATTCTGAGGGGGATTGACAGGGTAGATGCTGAGAGGCTGTTTCCCCTGGCTGGTGAGTCTAGAACTAGGGGTCACAGTCTCAGGATAAGGGGTCGGCATTTAAGACTACCACTTCTCTCAACCCCTCCACGGTCTCTAAATTGTCTGACTGCTTGTTTAACATCCAGTTCTGGATAAGCAGAAATTTTCTCCAATTAAATATTGGGAAGACCGAAGCCATTGTTTTCGGTCCCCTCCACAAACTCCGTTCCCCACCCACTGACTCCATCCCTCTCCCTGGCATCTGTCTGAGGCTGAACCACAATGTTCACAACCTTGGTGTCATATTTGACCCTGAAATGAGCTTCCGACCGCATATCCGCAGCATAACTAAGACCGCCTATTTCCACCTCCCTAACATCGCCCGTCTCTGCCCCTGCCTCAGCTCATCCGCTGCCGAAACCCTCATCCATGCCTTTGTTACCTCTAGACTTGACTATTCCAACGCACTCCTGGCCGGCCTCCCACATTCCACCCTACGTAAACTTGAGGTCATCCCAAACTCGGCTGCCCGTGTCCTAACTCGCACCAAGTCCCGTTCACCCATCACCCCTGTGCTCGCTGACCTACATTGGCTCCCGGTTAAGCTGCGCCTCGATTTCAAAATTCTCAACCTTGTTTTCAAATTCCTCCATGGCCTCGCCCCCTCCCTATCTCTGTAATCTCCTTCAGCCCCACAACCCCCTCCTCTAATTCTGCCCTCTTGAGCATCCCTGATTATAATCGCTCAACCATTGGCGGCCGTGCCTTCTGTTGTCCGTGGGTCTCTCTTGAATTGCAGCCGTTGATTAGTTGCAGGTTTTGCCCCCCAATTCCGGGGTACAGGCTCCACAGGGACTGGCTGCCCTCTAGTACCCCACCAGATTGCACATGTTTCTGGACGGTGAGTATCAGTGTGGTATTCGGAAACGGGGACGGGGGCCGTCCTCTGTCGTTATCCAGGAGTCGCTGGATGGACATCGGGGAGCTTGGCGGATTATGTTTTCCCGGGGCACTGAGGCCAACTGTCCCGTTCTCCCCCCCCCACCCCCCCCGCCGGCCTGAGATCAGCTGACTCTGCATAGGCGTCAGTCCCAACTCTGGCCGTCAAGGGAACGAAGACGGAGGTTTCAATCGTGTCAGCCGTGGCTCAGTGGGTAGCTCTCTCTCTCGCCTCCGAGTGAGAAGGTCGTTGGTTCAAGTCCCACTCCAGAGACTTGAGCCCATAATCCCGGCCGACACTCCCAGTGCCAGTACTGAGGGTGTACTGCACTGTCGGAGGGGCAGTACTGAGGGTGTACTGCACTGTCGGAGGGGCAGTACTGAGGGAGTGCTGCACTGTCGGAGGGGCAGTACTGAGGGAGCGCCGCACTGTCGGAGGGGCAGTACTGAGGGAGCGCTGCACTGTCGGAGGGGCAGTACTGAGGGTGTACTGCACTGTCGGAGGGGCAGTACTGAGGGAGTGCTGCACTGTCGGAGGGGCAGTACTGAGGGAGTGCTGCACTGTCGGAGGGGCGGTACTGAGGGAGTGCTGCACTGTCGGAGGGGCAGTACTGAGGGAGTGCTGCACTGTCGGAGGGGCAGTACTGAGGGAGTGCAGTACTGAGGGTGTACTGCACTGTCGGAGGGGCAGTACTGAGGGAGTGCTGCACTGTCGGAGGGGCGGTTCTGAGGGAGTGCTGCACTGTCGGAGGGGCAGTACTGAGGGAGTGCTGCACTGTCGGAGGGGCAGTACTGAGGGAGTGCCGTACTGAGGGAGTGCTGCACTGTCAGAGGGGCAGTACTGAGGGTGTACTGCACTGTCGGAGGGGCAGTACTGAGGGAATGCCGTACTGAGGGAGTGCTGCACTGTCAGAGGGGCAGTACTGAGGGTGTACTGCACTGTCGGAGGGGCAGTACTGAGGGAGTGCTGCACTGTCGGAGGGGCGGTTCTGAGGGAGTGCTGCACTGTCGGAGGGGCAGTACTGAGGGAGTGCTGCACTGTCGGAGGGGCAGTACTGAGGGAGTGCAGTACTGAAGGAGTACTGCACTGTCGGAGGGGCAGTACTGAGGGAGTGCCGTACTGAGGGAATGCTGCACTGTCAGAGGGGCAGTACTGAGGGTGTACTGCACTGTCGGAGGGGCAGTACTGAGGGAATGCCGTACTGAGGGAGTGCTGCACTGTTGGAGGTGCCGTCTTTCAGATGAGACGTTAAATCGAGGCCCCGTCTGCCCTCTCAGGTGGATGTAAAAGATCCCACGGCCACTATTAGAAGAAGAGCAGGGGAGTTCTCCCCAATGTCCTGGATCCAATATTTATCCCTCAATCAACATCACTAACATAGATGATCTGGTCATTATCACATTGCTGTTTGTGGGAGCTTGCTGTGCGCAAAATGGCTGCCGGGTTTCCTACCTTACATCAGTGACCACACTTCAAAACAAAATCGACTTCGTTGGCTGTAAAGCTCCTCGGGACGTCCTGAGGCGGTTAAGGCACGGTATAAACGGGAGTCTTTATCTTTCGCAGCAAGCCACGCGGCTGATCTGGGAGCGGGCGAAGCTGGTGATCGAGCCCACCGCCGGGCTGGGCGTGGCGGCGGTCCTCTCCCGCCGGTTCCAAGATCTCCCCGGCAGCCTCCGCAACGTCTGCGTGGTGCTGTGCGGAGGGAACGTGGACCTGGATTCCCTCGAGTGGCTTCACGGAGCCAAGGCCGCTGGCGAGCAAGACGGGTTTTGAACCTCTCTGGGTGAAACTACGGCTGGACAGAGGTCGCGGCAACGAGTCGTGCTCGCAAGCAGTGTAGCGCCGGGCGCCGTCATAAGATTTAGAATGTGGCGCGGGGGTGGGGTGGGGTGGGGGGGGGGTTTGGGGAGAGAGACAGCGAGCAGGTAATTGAGGGGGAAATTAAGGGGAGAATCAACGCCCGGGTCAAAGAGAGAGGCTTGAAGCGATGTTGGATCGAAGGCGAAGGGTATACAAGGCAGCGCTCTGGGGAGGCCTTGGGGGGGAGCAGTAACTGGAAGGTGAGCCCTTGATGAGGGGCCTATCGGCAGTAATTCACGGTCGGAACAGCAAAGGTTTGGGGCCGAGATATACGAAAGGGCCGTACGTTCCCAGGGAACGACCGCTTCTCGTACTAGTTTGGCTTTGAGACTGTTTGTGTTCTTATGATATGCCGTATAACCCATAACATGGTAGAGTGTACATGGGCTGTGGGAGGAGATTGAATGGGTGGGTAGAGTCTGTGATAGGGGAGAGTGTACATGGGCTGTGGGAGGAGATTCAATGGGTGGGTAGAGTCTGTGATAGGGGAGAGTGTACATGGGCTGTGGGAGGAGATTGAATGGGTGGGTAGAGTCCGTGATAGGGAAGAGTGTACATGGGCTGTGGGAGGAGATTGAATGGGTGGGTAGAGTCTGTGATAGGGAAGAGTGTACATGGGCTGTGGGAGGAGATTCAATGGGTGGGTAGAGTCCATGATAGGGGAGAGTGTACATGGGCTGTGGGAGGAGATTCAATGGGTGGGTAGAGTCCATGATAGGGGAGAGTGTACATGGGCTGTGGGAGGAGATTAAGTAGAATGAGATGAGTAGAAATGCATGGATTGTCAGGGGATCGTGCCACATACACTATCTATGGGTACATGTATCTATTAATGTGTCAGGCCAACATCAGCACCCACCCAAAATAACACCAAGAGCCTCTGCTGTAATAAATCTTTTATTTGATTAAAAATGATAACGCTGTTATTCCACATCCACAGTCCTGTGCCTGAGTCTTTCACACCTGGTATATCTACCTTTAGGTTCAGCATTTCCCCTCCAGTCTCGGGGCAGAGGGCAATATTGGAAGCAGCAGTTTTAGCAGATCCACCCTTCGCGCTCGCACTGAATTTAGGCTCCTGTTGGGTGCTGGTTTCACACAGCCCCGTTTCCCTGCTTCCTCCCCAGAACCTTTTTCTATCTGTTCCTTGATTATCCATATAGGGAGGGGCAGTTGGCCCCACTCAGCATCACAATCCAGTGACTCCAGTTACCTCGTGTGAGAATGTGACTGTGTGTGTCCCATCAAACACTCCCAGGGCAGGTACAGCATGGGTTAGATACAGAGTAAAGCTCCCTCTACACTGTCCCATCAAACACTCCCAGGGCAGGTACAGCACGGGTTAGATACAGAGTAAAGCTCCCTCTACACCATCCCATCAAACACTCCCAGGGCAGGTACAGCATGGGTTAGATACAGAGTAAAGCTCCCTCTACACTGTCCCCATCAAACACTCCCAGGGCAGGTACAGCATGGGTTAGATACAGAGTAAAGCTCCCTCTACACTGTCCCCATCAAACACTCCCAGGGCAGGTACAGCACGGGTTAGATACAGAGTAAAGCTCCCTCTACACTGTCCCGTCAAACACTCCCAGGGCAGGTACAGCACGGGTTAGATACAGAGTAAAGCTCCCTCGACACTGTCCCCATCAAACACTCCCAGGGCAGGTACAGCACGGGTTAGATACAGAGTAAAGCTCCCTCGACACTGTCCCCATCAAACACTCCCAGGGCAGGTACAGCACGGGTTAGATACAGAGTAAAGCTTCCTCTACACTGTCTCATCAAACACTCCCAGGGCAGGTACAGCACGGGTTAGATACAGAGTAAAGCTCCCTCCACACTGTCCCATCAAACACTCCCAGGGCAGGTACAGCACGGGTTAGATACAGAGTAAAGCTCCCTCTACACTGTCCCATCAAATACTCCCAGGGCAGGTACAGCACGGGTTAGATACAGAGTAAAGCTCCCTCTATGCTGTATATCTGCACTCTATATGTATATCTTGTGGCTCACTTAAGATCACAGCCTCTTGTTTGCAATGGTGATTATTTATCTATATTTACCTTGGCCATTCCTGTTATCTGATAATGTACAATCATTTTGCAATATAACTAAGTGCGGTACAAACCCATTCACAGTTTATTCTGGGACACGGTAGTCCATTCAGTCCTGGGACGTTGGGTGAATTACCTTTGGACGTGGGATTGTGAGGGCTCGCGGATCTGATAACCCTTCAAGGGCAGCAGGGCTGAGCTCTGCCTCACCAGCCAGGAAGAACATTGATTGAAAAAGGATAATTACTGTGAATCTTCAAGTGTAAAATGTATCTAAAATACTGCAATTAGGAACAGGAGAGCCTGTCCCGTCTTTCAATTCGATCACGGCTGATCTGTATCTTAACTCCATCTACCCATCTTGGTTTCATAACCGTTAATACCCTTGCTTCACAAAAATCTATCAAACTGCGTTTCGAAATTTTCAATTGGCCGCCCCAGCCTCAACAGCTTTTTGGGGGAGAGAGTTCCAGATTTCCACTAGCCTTTGTGTGAAGAAGTGCTTCCTGACGTCACCCCTGAACGGCCTGGCTCTAATTTCAAGGTTAAGCCCCCTTGTTCTGGACTGTGTACTGTGTGCAGTTTTGGTCACCTTATCTGAGGAAGGAGGTTCTTGCCATGGAGGGAGTTCAGCGAAGATTCACAAGGCTGATACCTGGGATGGCAGGAATGACATATGAGGAGAGATTGGGTCAATTGGGCTTATACTCGCTGGAGTATAGAAGAATGAGAGGGGATCTCATCGAAACATATAAAATTCTGACAGGTCTGGACAAACTAGATGTAGGAAGAATGTTCCCGATGGTCGGAGAGTCCAGAACCAGGGGTCATAATCTAAGGATAAGGGGTAAGCCATTTAGGACAGAAATGAGGAAGAATTTCTTCACCCAGAGAGTGGTGAACCTGTGGAATTCTCTACCACAGAAGGTAGTTGAGGCCAAGTCATTAAATATATTCAAGAATGAGTTAGATATATTTCTTAAAGCTAAAGGTATGAAGGGATATGGGGAGAAGGCAGGTACAGGGTACTGAGTTTGGATGATCAGCCATGATCTCATCGAATGGCGGAGCAGGCTCGAGGGGCCGAATGGCCTACTCCTGCTCCTATCTTCTATGTTTCTATGACTCCCCCCCCCCCCCCCCCCCCCCCCCCCGCACCAGAGGAAATGGTTTCTCTCTTCATTACCGGATCCTTTAATCATCTTAAACACCTCGATTAGATAGCCCCTTAATCTTCTATACCCGAGGGAATACAAGCCAAGCTCCCTCTCGGCTTCGCTGCCACACAGCTCTTTGCCGGCCTGGGTCCAATTCTTCGAATATTAAATTTTGCGCATATGCGAAACTGTGAATGGGACGCGCAGCCCCTTAAAGGGGCCGCGCACCCAAAAAAAATCAGGGGGAATATGGAATGCAACCTAATTCTCCGCTCCACTCCCACTCTGACCTCACCGTCCTCGGCCTCTTACACTGTTTCACGGAATCGCAGCGTAAGCTCGAGGAACAGCACCTCATATTTCGTTTAGGCACCCTACAGCCCTCTGGACTCAACATCGAGTTCAACAATTTTAGATCATAACCTTGGCCCCTATCACATTTATATTTTATTTTTTCATCCACCCTTTTGTTTGGCCCCCCCTCTTTTTTTTCCTCCCAGAAGCTGGCAGCTGTCCTTCATTCTGCCAGTGCATTTCACACTTCTTTTAGCCTCAACCTGTCACATTAACACCTCCTCTTGCCTTGATCATCTCTAATGTCTCTTAATCTCTCCTTTTGTTCTATCATCCCCTCCCCCTTTTCCCAGCTTTATCCTTGCTTTAAATCTATTTCATTTCCTGCTTTTTTCCAGTTCTGACGAAAGGTCTTCGACCTGAAACGTTAACTCTGTTTCTCTCTCCACGGATGCTGCCTGGCCTGCTGAGTTTTTCCAGCGTTTTCTGTTGTTATTTTGTCCTTATGACTTTATCCTTTTAATTCTTCCTAAATTTGAAGGATGCGGGCGGGGTGGGGGGGGCGGTTTGCTACTCAAAGATTTATGTTAAAATGTTATTTTTACATCAAAAAGTTCTGTTCAAGAAATGTCAATTTGGAGCACGTGCATTCTGCCAGAAATGCCAAGCCTGGTGCTCCGCTATCGGGAGGGTGTGTCTGCCCCATTATCGCGGGTGAGGACCCCACCCCACCCCTACGCTGCGGGGAAATCCCGCGTCTCAGGCCGAGGAGGCCACGCCGGCCGCCCGGCTCCGGCCTCCCGCCTGCGGCCCGCCCTCCTTGGTGGCGTCGGGCCCCGGCTCCTCCGTCGTCGTCGTTGCCGCCGCCGCCTCCCCAGTGAGCTTGGCCAGCAGCCCCAGGCCGATCGAGTCCCACCCCTCCGGCAGCAGCAGCAGCAGGAAGGCCAGGCAGAGGATGAGCAGGGCGGCCAGCCTCACGTCGCCGAGGTGCAGAGTCGCTCCGCGGTAAACGTCGGTAGCTGTGGGTGGGGAGGGGGGGGGTAAAGGGAGAGAGAGAGACATGGCGGTTGAACGAAGGTCGTAGAATTGCGTCGCTTTTTTTTTTAACAGCACAGAAACTGGCCGTTCGGCCCAACTGCTCCACTGGGTTATTCCCATGTCAATCACGCGCCTGGAGACCGCACTGCTGTAAGTGACTGGGATTGATTTTATACGCACAAGATTTGTATTCTGTAACTACCCTCCTCTTACTGCACTTTGCTGATGAAATTGCCCTGCTTTTATCGGGAGACTCTGCTGTAGTTTCGGTCATGAGTTCTGCTTGCTGTAGTTCATAGGGACTCTTTTTAAATAGACTCTGTAGACTGTTTGCTGCTTAAATAGACTGTTTGCTGTGAGTCCTGCCGTAAGTCTGGAGCAGGAACCCTGGCTGATTCTGCCCTCTCTCTAACCCAGGGGGGGTCACTGGGCAGTGATCAGGAGCAGGAACCCTGGCCGATTCTCCCCTCTCTCTAACCCAGGAGTCACTGGGCAGTGATCTGGAGCAGGAACCGTGGCTGATTCTCCCCTCTCCCTAACCCTGGGGGTCACTGGGCAGTGATCAGGTGCAGGAACCCTGGCTGATTCTCCCCTCTCCCTAACCCAGGGGGGTCACTGGGCAGTGATCAGGAGCAGGAACCCTGGCTGATTCTCCCCTCTCCCTAACCCAGGGGGTCACTGGGCAGTGATCAGGAGCAGGAACCCTGGCTGATTCTGCCCTCTCTCTAACCCAGGGGGTCACCGGGCAGTGATCAGGAGCAGGAACCCTGGCTGATTCTCCCCTCTCTCTAACCCAGGGGTTACTGGGCAGTGATCAGGAGCAGGAACCCTGGCTGATTCTCCCCTCTCCCTAACCCAGGGGGTCACTGGGCAGTGATCAGGAGCAGGAACCCTGGCTGATTCTCCCCTCTCCCTAACCCAGGGGTCACTGGGCAGTGATCAGGAGCAGGAACCCTGACTGATTCTCCCCTCTCCCTAACCCAGGGGTCACTGGGCAGTGATCAGGAGCAGGAACCCTGACTGATTCTCCCCTCTCCCTAACCCAGGGGTCACTGGGATCAATGGCAGCCCTAACTAATATCCGATTCCTCAGTCAACACGTGCCGCACTATGTGGGAGATTGAGGGTAGCCTCACCAGCGTTCACAGGTATGCTCAGGAAGACTCCCAGCGACACTAGGGTGGGGAAGGTTACAGCAACTCCACAGTTGACTAGGACATTGAACACTGTAAGAGAAAAAAGCCGGAGATCTTGGATCAGTACAGACACCGATTCACCAACTCAAATCACACACTAGTCTCCATCACGGCTTGCAGTAACAACCTGGGACCCTCTACACCGTCCCATCAAACACTCCCAGGACAGGTACAGCACGGGTTAGATACAGAGTAAAGCTCCCTCTACACTGTCCCATCAAACACTCCCAGGGCAGGTACAGCACGGGGTTAGATACAGAGTAAAGCTCCCTCTACACTGTCCCATCAAACACTCCCAGGGCAGGTACAGCACGGGTTAGATACAGAGTAAAGCTCCCTCTGCACTGTCCCATCAAACACTCCCAGGGCAGGTACAGCACGGGGTTAGATACAGAGTAAAGCTCCCTCTACACTGTCCCGTCAAACACTCCCAGGGCAGGTACAGCATAGGTTAGATACAGAGTAAAGCTCCCTTTACACTGTCCCATCAAACACTCCCAGGGCAGGTACAGCACGGGTTAGATCCAGAGTAAAGCTCCCTCTACACTGTCCCATCAAACACTCCCAGGGCAGGTACAGCATGGGTTAGATACAGAGTAAAGCTCCCTCTACACTGTCCCATCAAACACTCCCAGGGCAGGTACAGCACGGGTTAGATACAGAGTAAAGCTCCCTCAACACTGTCCCATCAAACACTCCCAGGGCAGGTACAGCACGGGGTTAGATACAGAGTAAAGCTCCCCTTGCACTGTCCCATCAGATGGGCATCATTTGGTTCTACCCTCCGAGATGGATGGTGGACGGTTTGACCCCACACCGGGCGGCAGGAGGAATGTGGGGAGAGGGGGAAGGCTTCCAGTGGCCGAGGTGTAGGGCGCGCACGTACCGAAGAGGAGAGCAGCCAGTCCGCACAGTTGATCCCAGGGCACGTCCCTGGCGGAGGGCCAGTGCTCCACTCTGGTGACGTACAGGACGACCGAGACCCAGGTGAGGAAGAGGAGGTTGAAGACGCCCAGCGCGGTGAGGAACAGCGCCGCCTCCCCGAACCTCGCACTGCCGAGCAGGAGCTTAAACAGGACCTGTGGGCCGAGGGGAGAGAGAGACACAGTGCGTTAACTCAGGACTAACAACATCCTATCTTCTCCCATCTTGCCGTTGAATCTTTGCTGGGATAGCGTCCCATTGACAAAATGCCCACTCCAGTACCTCGTCCCGATTGGCTACTCTTTGGCCTCCTCATGGGTCTTTCGGCCCCTCGAGCCTGCTCCGCCATTCAATAAGATCATGGCTGAACTTCTACATCAACTTCACTTTCCCGCCCGATCCCCATATCCCTCGATTCCCCTAGAGTCCAAAAATCGATCGATCTCTGTCTTGAATATACTCAACGACTGATCCTCCACAGCCCTCTGGGGTACGGAATTCCAAAGATTAGCTCCACATCCCTTGATACCCTTACAAGTAAGGATTGTGATGGAATACTCTCCACTTGCCTGGATGAGTGCAGCTCCAACAACACTCAAGAAGCTCGACACCATCCAGGACAAAGCAGTCCGTTTGATCGGCACCCCATCCACCACCTTAAACATTCACTCCCTCCACCACCGGCGCACCGTGGCTGCAGTGTGTACCATCTACAAGATGCACTGCAGCAACTCGCCAAGGCTTCTTCGGCAGCACCTCCCAAACCCACGACCTCTTCCACCTAGAAGGACAAGGGCAGCAGGCGCATGGGAACACCACCACCTCCAAGTTCCCCTCCAAGTCACACACAATCCTGACTTAGAAGTATATCGGCCGATCCTTCATCGTCGCTGGGTCAAAATACTGGATGTGTTGGGCTACATAAACTTGTTTATGCTCTTCCTATGCGAGTATCACGACCTTGCCTGCCCGAGCCTGATGTCCACACTCGTGCATACGGCAGGGGACACTGCACACCCATCAGGAGCAGGAGCCCCCGGTTCACTGTTGGCCACATTGTGCCATGGGTACTGAGGCCAATTTTAACCACCCACCACCCCCCCAGCCCATGTGCCTCCTCGGCTGAGGGGACCTGTCTCTGAAACAGAGAGACTCTAATCGAGAAAGTGTCAGCCGTGGCTCAGTGGGTAGAGTCAGAAGGTCGTGGGTTCGAGTCCCACTCCAGAGACTTGAGCCCACAATCCAGGCGGACAGTCCCAGTGTCAGTACTGAGGGAGTGCCGCACTGTCGGAGGGGCGGTACTGAGGGAGCGCCGCACTGTCGGAGGGGCGGTACTGAGGGAGCGCCGCACTGTCGGAGGGGCGGTACTGAGGGAGCGCCGCACTGTCGGAGGGGCGGTACTGAGGGAGTGCCGCACTGTCGGAGGGGCAGTACTGAGGGAGTGCCGCACTGTCGGAGGGGCAGTACTGAGGGAGCGCCGCACTGTCGGAGGGGCGGTACTGATGGAGCGCCGCACTGTCGGAGGGGCGGTACTGAGGGAGCGCCGCACTGTCGGAGGGGCGGTACTGAGGGAGCGCCGCACTGTCGGAGGGGCGGTACTGAGGGAGCGCCGCACTGTCGGAGGGGCGGTACTGATGGAGCGCCGCACTGTCGGAGGGGCGGTACTGAGGGAGCGCCGCACTGTCGGAGGGGCAGTACTGAGGGAGTGCCGCACTGTCGGAGGGGCAGTACTGAGGGAGCGCCGCACTGTCGGAGGGGCAGTACTGAGGGAGTGCCGCACTGTCGGAGGGGCAGTACTGAGGGAGCGCCGCACTGTCGGAGGGGCGGTACTGAGGGAGTGCCGCACCGTCGGAGGGGCAGTACTGAGGGAGCGCCGCACTGTCGGAGGGGCGGTACTGAGGGAGCGCCGCACTGTCGGAGGGGCGGTACTGAGGGAGCGCCGCACTGTTGGAGGGGCAGTACTGAGGGAGCGCCGCACTGTTGGAGGGGCAGTACTGAGGGACCGCCGTACTGTCGGAGGGGCAGTACTGAGGGAGCGCCGCACTGTTGGAGGGGCAGTACTGAGGGAGCGCCGCACTGTTGGAGGTGCCGTCTTTCGGATGAGGCCGAGGCCCCGTCTGCCCTCTCAGGCGGTGGTAAAAGATCCCACGGCCACTATTGGAAGAAGAGCAGGGGGAGTTCTCCCCGGTGTCCTGGGGACAATATTTATCCCTCAACCAACATCACTAAGAAACGGATGACCTGGTCGTTATCTCACTGCTGTTTGTGGGATCTGGCTGCCCCTCTTCCCTACATTACAACTCTGGGGGAAAAAAGTACTTCATTGGCTGTAAAGCGCTTTGGGACGTCCTGAGGCTATGAAAGGCGCTGGAGAAACGCAAGTCTGCCTTTGTAAACCAGCCGCCGAGGCCTTACCTTGTAAAGGGCGGAGGTGGACGCGGACCCCACGGCCTGCGCCACGCCCACGATGGAATCGCGGTGGAAGCCGTCGGCGTAAGCGATCATCACGATCCCGGTGATGGACAGGATGGCGGCCACGATCTGCACAGGGCAGAGCAACAAGAGGGTGATTTCCCCCCCCTCCCAGGTGAAGGTACAACGAGCGGGGAGAGCAACCAAACCACTTCGCCCTCATAGAGTCAATCGTACAGCGCGGGAGGAGGCCATTCGGCCCATCGTGTTTGTGCCGGCTCTTTGAAAGAGCTCTCCAATTAGTCCCACACTCCAATTAGTCCCACACTCACTGAGAGGCGATCTTATCGAAACATATAAGATTGTGAGAGGGCTTGATCGGGTGGAGGCGGGGAGGATGTTTCCACTGATGGGTGAGACTAGAACTAGGGGGCATAATCTTAGAATAAGGGGCTGCCGTTTCAAAACTGAGATGAGGAGAAACTTCTTCACTCAGAGGGTAGTAAATCTATGGAGTTTGCTACCTCAGAGAGCTGTGGAAGCTGCGACATTAAATAAATTTAAAACGGAGATAGACAGTTTCCTAGCTGATGAGGGAATTAAGGGTTATGGGGAGCGGGCAGGGAAGTGGACGTGAGTCTAGGTTCGGATCAGCCATGATCCTATTGAATGGCGGAGCAGGCCCGAAGGGTCGTATGGCCTACTCCTGCTCCTACTTCTTATGTTATGTTCTCCCTATTGCTCTTTCCCCCATAGCCCTGCAAATTTTTCCTTTTCAAGTATTTATCCAATTCCCTTTTGAAAGTTACTATTGACTCTACATAGATTCACAGGCCATTCGCCCTCACTGGTCCGTGCCGGTGTTTCTGCTCCACACGAGCCTCCTCCCACCCCTCTTCATCTCACCCCATCACCATACCCTTCTATTCCTTTCTCCCTCATGTGTTTATCGAGCTTCCCCTTAAATGCATCGATACTATTCACCTCAACCACTCCCTGTGGGAGCGAGTTCCACATTCTCACCACTCTCTGGGGAAAGAAGTTTCTCCTGAATTCCCTATTGGATTTATTACTGACTATCGTATATTTTATAACCGCTAGTTTTGGTCTCCCCCACAAGTGGAAACAACTTGTCTACTCAACCCACTCCAGAGACTTGAGTGCCAGTACTGTGGGAGTGCTGCACTGTTGGAGGTGCCGTCTTTCGGATGAGGCATTAACCTCTCTCAGGTGGATCTTTTACGTCCACCTGTGCAGGCAGACGGGGCCTCGGTTTAACGTCTCATCCGAAAGACGGCACTTCTGACAGTGCAGCGCTCCCTCAGTACTGCACTGGGAGTGTCGGACTGGATTATGGGGCTCGAGTCTCTGGAGTGGGACTCGAACCCACAACCTCTGACTCAGAGGCGAGAGCACCACCCACTGAGCCACGGCTGACATCGCAGTAACAATCATAGAATGGTTACAGCACAGAAGGAGGCCCGTCGAGCCCGTGCCGGCTCTCTGCAAGAGCACTTCAGCTAGTCCCACTCCCCCGCCCTTTCCCCGTAGCCCTGCAAATTTTTTTCCTTCAGATACTTATCCAACTCCCTTTTGAAAGGTAAGATTGAGTCTGCCTCCACCACCCTCTCAGGCAGTGCATTCCGGATCATAACCACTCGCTGCGTAAAAAAGTTTTCCCTCGTGTCGCCTTTGGTTCTTTTGCCAATCACCTTAAATCTGTGTCCTCTGGTTCTCGACCCTTCTGCCAATGGGAACAGTTTCTCTCTATCTACTGTGTCTAGAACCCTCATGATTTTCAACACCTCTATCAAATCTCCTCTCAATCTTCTCTGCTCCAAGGAGAACAACCCCAGCTTCTCCAGTCTATCCACTTAACTGACGTCCTTCATTCCTGGAACCATTCTCGTAAATCTTTTCTGCACCTTCTCTAAGGCCTTCACATCCTTCCTAAAGTGTGGTGCCCAGAATTGGACACAGTACTCCAGTTGGGGCCGAACCAGTGTTTTATACAGGTTCGTCATAATTTCCACACTTTTGTACTCTATACCTCTATTCATGAAGTTCAGGATCCCGTAAGCCTTTTTAACTGTTTTCTCAACCTGCCCTGCCACCTTCAACGATTTGTGCACACATACCCCCAGGTCTCTGTTCGTGCACCCACTTTAGGATTGTACCATTTAGTTTATATTTCCTCTCCCCATTCTTTCTACCAAAATGTATCACTTCACACTTTTCTCCGTTAAATTTCATCTGCCATGTGTTCGCCCATTTCACCAGCCTGTCTATGTCTTCCTGAAGTCTATCACTCTCCTCCTCACTGTTCACTATACTTCCAAGTTTTGTGTCATCTGCAAATTTTGAAATTGTGCCCTGTACACCCAAGTCCAAGTCATTAATATATATCAAGAAAAGCAGTGGCCCTAGAACCGACCCTTGGGGAACACCACTGTAAACCTTCCCCCAGTCCGAAAAACAACCATTCACCACTACTCTCTGTTTCCTGTCACTTAGCCAATTCCATATCCATGCTGCCACTGTCCCTTTTATTCCATGGGCTTCAACTTTGCTGGCAAGCCTATTAAGTGGCACTTCTTCGAAGGCCTTTTGGAAATCCATGTACACTACGTGAACTGCATTACCCTCATCAACCCTCTCTGTTACCTCATCAAAAAACTCGCTCAAGTTGGTTAAACACGACTTGCCTTTAACGAATCCGTGCTGGCTTTCCTTAATTAATCCACACCTATCCAAGTGACTGTTAATTTTGTCCCTGATTACTGTTTCTAAAAGCTTCCCCACTACCAAGGTCAAACTGACTGGCCTGTAGTTGCTGGGTTTATCTTTACACCCTTTTTTGAACAATGGTGTAACATTTGCAATTCTCCAGTCCTCTGGCACCACCCCCCGTATCTAAGGAGGATTGGAATATTATGGCCAGAACCAGTGCCTTACCCGGACTCCCATGAACCTGTCCTTCAGCACGATCCAGGAGAGCAGGAAGACGAAAGCTTTGTTGCAGCAGAAGAGAGCGGAGGCATCGGTGGTGCTGATGTTCCTCAGCGCCATTAAGTACAGGTAGTTAGTCAGGGTCCAGAGGATGCAGAAAGGGGCTGTCTTCTGAAGGAGGCTGCTGAGGGAGAAGCCATCCTCGCTCAGGAAACGACTGCACTCGCTGCGGACAGGAAGAAAGGAGGCTCTGGTTACGGCGGCGTAGTGGTTATGTTACTGGACCAGTAATTCCACAGGACGCGAGTTCAGATCCCACCACGGGCAGTTCGTAGAACGGGAACCGAGGACGAGACGTTAAACCGAGGCCCCGTCTGCTCTCTCTCGGGTGGACGTAAAAGATCCCACGGGCGCTATTTCGCAGAAGAGCAGGGGGAGTTCTCCCCGGTGTCCTGGGGCCAATATTTATCCCATCAACCAACATATATCAATATAATATTGCCATCAACATAAGATAGTCACCAAGAAATCCAATAGGGAATTCAGAAGAAACTTCTTTACCCAGAGAGTGGTGAGAATGTGGAACTCGCTACCACAGGGAGTGGTTGAAGCGAATAGTATAGATGCATTTAAGGGGAGGCTGGACAAGCATATGAGGGAGAAGGGAATAGAGGGTTACGCCGATAGATTTAGATGAGGAAAGACGGGAGGAGGCTCGAGTGGAACATAAACGCCGGCATGGACTGGTTGGGCCGAATGGCCTGTTTCTGTGCCGTATATCCGATGTAATCCTATGTAAACATCACTAAAGCAGATGATCTGGTCATTATCACAGCGCTGTCTGTGGGAGCTTGCTGTGCGCAAATTGGCTGCCGCGTTTCCCACATTACAACAGCGACTACGCCTCAAAGAAAGTACTTCATTGGCTGGGAAGCGCTTTGGGACGTGCTGAGGTGGTGAAAGGCGCTGGAGAAATGCGAGTCTTTCTTTGAATTCTGTTTAAAAAGATGATCGGGAAATAATCTGGTAGCAGCGAAAAGTTACCGTGACGTCTCCTTGAGGGAAGGAAACCTGCCGTCTTTACCCGGTCTGGTCCTATATGTGACTCCCGTCCCCCGCACCCAAAGTGGTTGACTCTTAAACGCCCTCTGAAGTGTCTGAACGAGTCCTGTCAAGCACTGGGCAACTAGGGATGGGCAATCAATGCTGTCCTCGTCAGCAGCCTGTAAATGAAACGACGCCAACCTTCGAACCGTAGGCTTGTGCGGCGAGCAGGCCAACATACACCCCGGCACTTGGTTGCGTGCGCGTGAGGGAAGTGGCTCCCAGCATTGCGCCCGATACGAACTCGCGGCACACGCAGCCCCCGGACTGGGAGCGCTAATTCGTTTAAAAAAAATAAAATAAAAATGTCAAGATCGTGCAAAGGCGAAATGGCCTCCCAGTGGGGCAGTCGGGTTTGGGTGCACGGGGAGGATGAGGTGTTTGGACACTGTGGCACTGGGAGTGCTCCATAATCGCAGGGACGACTCCCTTTACTGCCTGTCCGATCTGGGATTATACGGTCCGCAGCCAATAATGCGATTTGCAGACTTAGTAAGCTTTCTGTAAGAGGATTTTGCAAATGGAATTAAAGTTCTACCTGCTCCGGGGCTGACCGTGGGCGAGTGGGGCCCACCAGAGGCAAGCTAGTCTGAAGGAGCTTCTCTCTCACTGTGGTGTAGTGACATGCAGCTCAACCCCACCCACCCCACCATAACCCTCAACCCCACCCACCCCACCATAACCCTCAACCCCACCCACCCCACCTTATCCCTCAACCCCACCCACCCCACCTTATCCCTCAACCCCACTCACCCCACCTTATCCCTCAACCCCACTCACCCCACCTTATCCCTCAACCCACCCACCCCACCTTCTCCCCATATCCCTCAACCCACCTTCTCCCCATATCCCTCAAAACCCACCTTCTCCCCATATCCCTCAACCCCACCTTCTCTCCCCATATCCCTCAACCCCACCTTCTCTCCGCATCCCTCAACCCACCTTCTCTCCGTATCCCTCAACCCACCTTCTCACCATATCCCTCAACCCCACCTTCTCCCCGTATCCCTCAACCCACCTTCTCCCCATATCCCTCAAACCCACCTTCTCTCCGTATCCCTCAACCCACCTTCTCTCC
>CM059450.1:27452333-27486475 GCA_030390025.1 Squalus acanthias | reverse complement strand
AGAATTGCGTCGCCTTTTTTTTTAACAGCACAGAAACCGGCCGTTCGGCCCAACTGCTCCACTGGGTTATTCCCATGTCAATCACGCGCCTGGAGAGCGCACTGCTGTAAGTGACTGGGATTGATTTTACGCACACGATTTGTATTCTGTAACTACCCTCCTCTCACTGCACTTTGCTGATGAAATTGCCCTGCTTTTATCGGGAGACTCTGCTGTAGTTTCGGTCATGAGTTCTGCTTGCTGTAGTTCATAGGGACTCTTTAAATAGACTCTGTAGACTGTTTGCTGCTTAAATAGACTGTTTGCTGTGAGTCCTGCCGTAAGTCTGGAGCAGGAACCCTGGCTGTTTCTCCCCTCTCCCTAACCCAGGGGGTCACTGGGCAGTGATCTGGAGCAGGAACCCTGGCTGATTCTCCCCTCTCTCTAACCCAGGGGGGGTCAATGGGCAGTGATCAGGAGCAGGAGCAGGAACCCTGGCTGATTCTGCCCTCTCTCTCTAACCCAGGGGGTCACTGGGCAGTGATCAGGAGCAGGAACCCTGGCTGATTCTCCCCTCTCCCTAACCCAGGGGTCACTGGGCAGTGATCAGGAGCAGGAACCCTGGCTGATTCTCCCCTCTCCCTAACCCAGGGGTCACTGGGCAGTGATCAGGAGCAGGAACCGTGGCTGATTCTCCCCTCTCCCTAACTCAGGGGTTACTGGGCAGTGATCAGGAGCAGGAACCCTGGCTGATTCTCCCCTCTCCCTAACCCCGGGGGTCACCGGGCAGTGATCAGGCGCAGGAACCCTGGCTGATTCTCCCCTCTCCCTAACCCAGGGGTCACTGGGCAGTGATCAGGAGCAGGAACCCTGACTGATTCTCCCCTCTCCCTAACCCAGGGGTCACTGGGATCAATGGCAGCCCTAACTAATATCCGATTCCTCAGTCAACACGTGCCGCACTATGTGGGAGATTGAGGGTAGCCTCACCAGCGTTCACAGGTATGCTCAGGAAGACTCCCAGCGACACTAGGGTGGGGAAGGTTACAGCAACTCCACAGTTGACTAGGACATTGAACACTGTAAGAGAAAAAAGCCGGAGATCTTGGATCAGTACAGACACCGATTCACCAGCTCAAATCACACACGAGTCTCCATCACGGCTTGCAGTAACAACCTGGGACCCTCTACACCGTCCCATCAAACACTCCCAGGGCAGGTACAGCACGGGGTTAGATACAGAGTAAAGCTCCCTCTACACTGTCCCATCAAACACTCCCAGGGCAGGTACAGCACGGGGTTAGATACAGAGTAAAGCTCCCTCTACACTGTCCCCATTAAACACTCCCAGGGCAGGTACAGCATGGGTTAGATTCAGAGTAAAGCTCCCTCTACACTGTCCCATCAAACACTCCCAGGGCAGGTACAGCACGGGTTAGATACAGAGTAAAGCTCCCTTTACACTGTCCCATCAAACACTCCCAGGGCAGGTACAGCAAGGGTTAGATACAGAGTAAAGCTCCCTCTGCAGTATCCCCATCAAACACTCCCAGGGCAGGTACAGCACGGGTTAGATACAGAATAAATCTCCCTCGACACTGTCCCATCAAACACTCCCAGGGCAGGTACAGCACGGGTTAGGTACAGAGTAACGCTCCCTTTACACTGTCCCATCAAACACTCCCAGGGCAGGTACAGCACGGGTTAGATACAGAGGAAAGCTCCCTCAACACTGTCCCATCAAACACTCCCAGGGCAGGTACAGCACGGGGTTAGATACAGAGTAAAGCTCCCCCTGCACTGTCCCATCAGATGGGCATCATTTGGTTCTACCCTCCGAGATGGATGGTGGACGGTTTGACCCCACACCGGGCGGCAGGAGGAATGTGGGGAGAGGGGGAAGGCTTCCAGTGGCCGAGGTGTAGGGCGCGCACGTACCGAAGAGGAGAGCAGCCAGTCCGCACAGTTGATCCCAGGGCACGTCCCTGGCGGAGGGCCAGTGCTCCACCCTGGTGACGTACAGGACGACCGAGACCCAGGTGAGGAAGAGGAGGTTGAAGACGCCCAGCGCGGTGAGGAACAGCGCCGCCTCCCCGAACCTCGCACTGCCGAGCAGGAGCTTAAACAGGACCTATGGGCCGAGGGGAGAGAGAGACACAGTGCGTTAACTCAGGACTAACAACATCCTATCTTCTCCCATCTTGCCGTTGAATCTTTGCTGGGATAGCGTCCCATTGACAAAATGCCCACTCCAGTACCTCGTCCCGATTGGCTACTCTTTGGCCTCCTCATGGGTCTTTCGGCCCCTCGAGCCTGCTCCGCCATTCAATAAGATCATGGCTGAACTTCTACATCAACTTCACTTTCCCGCCCGATCCCCATATCCCTCGATTCCCCTAGAGTCCAAAAATCGATCGATCTCTGTCTTGAATATACTCAACGACTGAGCCTCCACAGCCCCCTTGGGTACGGAATTCCAAAGATTAGCTCCACATCCCTTGATACCCTTACAAGTAAGGATTGTGATTGGACACTCTCCACTTGCCTGGATGAGTGCAGCTCCAACAACACTCAAGAAGCTCGACACCATCCAGGACAAAGCAGCCCCGTTTGATTGGCACCCCATCCACCACCTTAAACATTCACTCCCTCCACCACCGGCGCACCGTGGCTGCAGTGTGTACCATCTACAAGATGCACTGCAGCAACTCGCCAAGGCTTCTTCGGCAGCACCTCCCAAACCCGCGATCTCTTCCACCTAGAAGGACAAGGGAAGCAGGCGCATGGGAACACCACCACCTCCAAGTTCCCCTCCAAGTCACACACAATCCTGACTTAGAAGTATATCGGCCGATCCTTCATCGTCGCTGGGTCAAAATCCTGGATGTGTTGGGCTACATAAACTTGTTTCTGCTCTTCCTATGCGAGTATCACGACCTTGCCTGCCCGAGCCTGATGTCCACACTCGTGCATACGGCAGGGGACACTGCACACCCATCAGGAGCAGGAGCCCCCGGTTCACTGTTGACCACATTGTGCCATGGGTACTGAGGCCAATTTTAACCACCCACCACCCCCCCAGCCCATGTGCCTCCTCGGCTGAGGGGACCTGTCTCTGAAACAGAGAGACTCTGATCGAGAAAGTGTCAGCCGTGGCTCAGTAGGTAGAGTCAGAAGGTCGAGGGTTCGAGTCCCACTCCAGAGAATTGAGCCCACAATCCAGGCGGACAGTCCCAGTGTCAGTACTGAGGGAGCGCCGCACTGTCGGAGGGGCGGTACTGAGGGAGCGCCGCACTGTTGAGGGGCGGTACTGAGGGAGCACCGCACTGTCGGAGGGGCGGTACTGAGGGAGTGCCGCACTGTCGGAGGGGCGGTACTGAGGGAGTGCCGCACTGTCGGAGGGGCGGTACTGAGGGGGCGCCACACTGTCGGAGGGGCGGTACTGATGGAGCGCCGCACTGTCGGAGGGGCGGTACTGAGGGAGCGCCGCACTGTCGGAGGGGCGGTACTGAGGGAGCGCCGCAATGTCGGAGGGGCAGTACTGAGGGAGCGCCGCATTGTCGGAGGGGCAGTACTGAGGGAGCGCCGCACTGTCGGAGGGGCAGTACTGAGGGAGCACCGCACTGTCGGAGGGGCGGTACTGAGGGAGTGCCGCACTGTCAGAGGGGCAGTACTGAGGGAGCGCCGCACTGTCGGAGGGGCAGTATTGAGGGAGCGCCGCACTGTCGGAGGGGCGGTACTGAGGGAGTGCCGCACTGTTGGAGGTGCCGTCTTTCGGATGAGGCCGAGGCCCCGTCTGCCCTCTCAGGCGGTGGTAAAAGATCCCACAGCCACTATTGGAAGAAGAGCAGGGGGAGTTCTCCCCGGTGTCCTGGGGACAATATTTATCCCTCAACCAACATCACTAAGAAACGGATGACCTGGTCGTTATCTCATTGCTGTTTGTGGGAGCTTGCTGCCCCTCTTCCCTACATTACAACTCTGGGGGAAAAAAGTACTTCATTGGCTGCAAAGCGCTTTGGGACGTCCTGAGGCTATGAAAGGCGCTGGAGAAACGCAAGTCTGCCTTTGTAAACCAGCCGCTGAGGCCTTACCTTGTAAAGGGCGGAGGTGGACGCGGACCCCACAGCCTGCGCCACGCCCACGATGGAATCGCGGTGGAAGCCGTCAGCGTAAGCGATCATCACGATCCCGGTGATGGACAGGATGGCGGCCACGATCTGCACAGGGCAGAGCAACAAGAGGGTGATTTCCCCCCCCTCCCAGGTGAAGGTACAACGAGCGGGGAGAGCAACCAAACCACTTCGCCCTCATAGAGTCAATCGTACAGCGCGGGAGGAGGCCATTCGGCCCATCGTGCTTGTGCCGGCTCTTTGAAAGAGCTCTCCAATTAGTCCCACACTCCAATTAGTCCCACACTCACTGAGAGGCGATCTTATCGAAACATATAAGATTGTGAGAGGGCTTGATCGGGTGGAGGTGGGGAGGATGTTTCCACTGATGGGTGAGACTAGAACTAGGGGGCATAATCTTAGAATAAGGGGCTGCCGTTTCAAAACTGAGATGAGGAGAAACTTCTTCACTCAGATGGTAGTAAATCTATGGAATTTGCTACCTCAGAGAGCTGTGGAAGCTGCGACATTAAATAAATTTAAAACGGAGATAGACAGTTTCCTAGCTGATGAGGGAATTAAAGGTTATGGGGAGCGGGCAGGGAAGTGGACGTGAGTCTAGGTTCAGATCAGCCATGATCCTATTGAATGGCGGAGCAGGCCCGAAGGGTCGTATGGCCTACTCCTGCTCCTACTTCTTATGTTATGTTCTCCCTATTGCTCTTTCCCCCACAGCCCTGCAAATTTTTCCTTTTCAAGTATTTATCCAATTCCCTTTTGAAAGTTACTATTGACTCTACATAGATTCACAGGCCATTCGCCCTCACTGGTCCGTGCCGGTGTTTCTGCTCCACACGAGCCTCCTCCCACCCCTCTTCATCTCACCCCATCACCATATCCTTCTATTCCTTTCTCCCTCATGTGTTTATCGAGCTTCCCCTTAAATGCATCTATACTATTCACCTCAACCACTCCCTGTGGGAGCGAGTTCCACATTCTCACCACTCTCTGGGGAAAGAAGTTTCTCCTGAATTCCCTATTGGATTTATTACTGACTATCGTATATTTTATAACCGCTAGTTTTGGTCTCCCCCACAAGTGGAAACAACTTGTCTACTCAACCCACTCCAGAGACTTGAGTGCCAGTACTGTGGGAGTGCTGCACTGTTGGAGGTGCCGTCTTTCGGATGAGGCATTAACCTCTCTCAGGTGGATCTTTTACGTCCACCTGTGCAGGCAGACGGGGCCTCGGTTTAACGTCTCATCCGAAAGACGGCACTTCTGACAGTGCAGCGCTCCCTCAGTACTGCACTTGGAGTGTCGGACTGGATTATGGGGCTCGAGTCTCTGGAGTGGGACTCGAACCCACAACCTCTGACTCAGAGGCGAGAGCACCACCCACTGAGCCACGGCTGACATCGCAGTAACAATCATAGAATGGTTACAGCACAGAAGGAGGCCATTCGGCCCGTCGAGCCCGTGCCGGCTCTCTGCAAGAGCACTTCAGCTAGTCCCACTCCCCCGCCCTTTCCCCGTAGCCCTGCAAATTTTTTTCCTTCAGATACTTATCCAACTCCCTTTTGAAAGGTAAGATTGAGTCTGCCTCCACCACCCTTTCAGGCAGTGCATTCCGGATCATAACCACTCGCTGCGTAAAAAAGTTTTCCCTCATGTCGCCTTTGGTTCTTTTGCCAATCACCTTAAATCTGTGTCCTCTGGTTCTCGACCCTTCTGCCAATGGGAACAGTTTCTCTCTATCTACTGTGTCTAGAACCCTCATGATTTTCAACACCTCTATCAAATCTCCTCTCAATCTTCTCTGCTCCAAGGAGAACAGCCCCAGCTTCTCCAGTCTATCCACTTAACTGACGTCCTTCATTCCTGGAACCATTCTCGTAAATCTTTTCTGCACCTTCTCTAAGGCCTTCACATCCTTCCTAAAGTGTGGTGCCCAGAATTGGACACAGTACTCCAGTTGGGGCCGAACCAGTGTTTTATACAGGTTCGTCATAATTTCCACACTTTTGTACTCTATACCTCTATTCATGAAGTTCAGGATCCCGTAAGCCTTTTTAACTGCTTTCTCAACCTGCCCTGCCACCTTCAACGATTTGTGCACACATACCCCCAGGTCTCTGTTCGTGCACGCCCTTTAGGATTGTACCATTTAGTTTATATTTCCTCTCCCCATTCTTTCTACCAAAATGTATCACTTCACACTTTTCTCCATTAAATTTCATCTGCCATGTGTTCGCCCATTTCACCAGCCTGTCTATGTCTTCCTGAAGTCTATCACTCTCCTCCTCACTGTTCACTATACTTCCAAGTTTTGTGTCATCTGCAAATTTTGAAATTGTGCCCTGTACACCCAAGTCCAAGTCATTAATATATATCAAGAAAAGCAGTGGCCCTAGAACCGACCCTTGGGGAACACCACTGTAAACCTTCCCCCAGTCCGAAAAACAACCATTCACCACTACTCTCTGTTTCCTGTCACTTAGCCAATTCCATATCCATGCTGCCACTGTCCCTTTTATTCCATGGGCTTCAACTTTGCTGGCAAGCCTATTAAGTGGCACTTTGTCGAAGGCCTTTTGGAAATCCATGTACACTACGTGAACTGCATTACCCTCATCAACCCTCTCTGTTACCTCATCAAAAAACTCGCTCAAGTTGGTTAAACACGACTTGCCTTTAACGAATCCGTGCTGGCTTTCCTTAATTAATCCACACCTATCCAAGTGACTGTTAATTTTGTCCCTGATTACTGTTTCTAAAAGCTTCCCCACTACCAAGGTCAAACTGACTGGCCTGTAGTTGCTGGGTTTATCTTTACAACCTTTTTTGAACAATGGTGTAACATTTGCAATTCTCCAGTCCTCTGGCACCACCCCCCGTATCTAAGGAGGATTGGAATATTATGGCCAGAACCAGTGCCTTACCCGGACTCCCATGAACCTGTCCTTCAGCACGATCCAGGAGAGCAGGAAGACGAAAGCTTTGTTGCAGCAGAAGAGAGCGGAGGCATCGGTGGTGCTGATGTTCCTCAGCGCCATTAAGTACAGGTAGTTAGTCAGGGTCCAGAGGATGCAGAAAGGGGCTGTCTTCTGAAGGAGGCTGCTGAGGGAGAAGCCATCCTCGCTCAGGAAACGACTGCACTCGCTGCGGACAGGAAGAAAGGAGGCTCTGGTTACGGCGGCGTAGTGGTTATGTTACTGGACCAGTAATTCCACAGGACGCGAGTTCAGATCCCACCACGGGCAGTTCGTAGAACGGGAACCGAGGACGAGACGTTAAACCGAGGCCCCGTCTGCTCTCTCTCGGGTGGACGTAAAAGATCCCACGGGCGCTATTTCGCAGAAGAGCAGGGGGAGTTCTCCCCGGTGTCCTGGGGCCAATATTTATCCCATCAACCAACATATATCAATATAATATTGCCATCAACATAAGATAGTCACCAAGAAATCCAATTGGGAATTCAGAAGAAACTTCTTTACCCAGAGAGTGGTGAGAATGTGGAACTCGCTACCACAGGGAGTGGTTGAAGCGAATAGTATAGATGCATTTAAGGGGAGGCTGGACAAGCATATGAGGGAGAAGGGAATAGAGGGTTACGCCGATAGATTTAGATGAGGAAAGACGGGAGGAGGCTCGAGTGGAACATAAACGCCGGCATGGACTGGTTGGGCCGAATGGCCTGTTTCTGTGCCGTATATCCGATGTAATCCTATGTAAACATCACTAAAGCAGATGATCTGGTCATTATCACAGCGCTGTCTGTGGGAGCTTGCTGTGCGCAAATTGGCTGCCGCGTTTCCCACATTACAACAGCGACTACGCCTCAAAGAAAGTACTTCATTGGCTGGGAAGCGCTTTGGGACGTGCTGAGGTGGTGAAAGGCGCTGGAGAAATGCGAGTCTTTCTTTGAATTCTGTTTAAAAAGATGATCGGGAAATAATCTGGTAGCAGCGAAAAGTTACCGTGACGTCACCTTGAGGGAAGGAAACCTGCCGTCTTTACCCGGTCTGGGCCTATATGTGACTCCCGTCCCCCGCACCCAAAGTGGTTGACTCTTAACCGCCCTCTGAAGTGTCTGAACGAGTCCTGTCAAGCACTGGGCAACTAGGGATGGGCAATCAATGCTGTCCTCGTCAGCAGCCTGTAAATGAAACGACGCCAACCTTCGAACCGTAGGCTTGTGCGGCGAGCAGGCCAACATACACCCCGGCACTTGGTTGCGTGCGCGTGAGGGAAGTGGCTCCCAGCATTGCGCCCGATACGAACTCGCGGCACACGCAGCCCCCGGACTGGGAGCGCTAATTCGTTTAAAAAAAATAAAATAAAAATGTCAAGATCGTGCAAAGGCGAAATGGCCTCCCAGTGGGGCAGGCGGGTTTGGGTGCACGGGGAGGATGAGGTGTTTGGACACTGTGGCACTGGGAGTGCTCCATAATCGCAGGGACGACTCCCTTTACTGCCTGTCCGATCTGGGATTATACGGTCCGCAGCCAATAATGCGATTTGCAGACTTAGTAAGCTTTCTGTAAGAGGATTTTGCAAATGGAATTAAAGTTCTACCTGCTCCGGGGCTGACCGTGGGCGAGTGGGGCCCACCAGAGGCAAGCTAGTCTGAAGGAGCTTCTCTCTCACTGTGGTGTAGTGACATGCAGCTCAACCCCACCCACCCCACCATAACCCTCAACCCCACCCACCCCACCATAACCCTCAACCCCACCCACCCCACCTTATCCCTCAACCCCACCCACCCCACCTTATCCTCAACCCCACTCACCCCACCTTATCCCTCAACCCCACTCACCCCACCTTATCCCTCAACCCCACCCACCCCACCTTCTCCCCATATCCCTCAACCCACCTTCTCCCCATATCCCTCAAACCCACCTTCTCCCCATATCCCTCAACCCCACCTTCTCTCCCCATATCCCTCAACCCCACCTTCTCTCCGCATCCCTCAACCCACCTTCTCTCCGTATCCCTCAACCCACCTTCTCACCATATCCCTCAACCCCACCTTCTCCCCGTATCCCTCAACCCACCTTCTCCCCATATCCCTCAAACCCACCTTCTCTCCGTATCCCTCAACCCACCTTCTCTCCGTATCCCTCAACCCACCTCTCCATATCCCTCAACCCACCTTCTCTCCCCATATCCCTCAACCCCACCTTCTCTCCGCATCCCTCAACCCACCTTCTCTCCGTATCCCTCAACCCACCTTCTCACCATATCCCTCAACCCCACCTTCTCCCCGTATCCCTCAACCCACCTTCTCCCCATATCCCTCAAACCCACCTTCTCTCCGTATCCCTCAAACCCACCTTCTCCCCATATCCCTCAACCCACCTTCTCCCCATATCCCTCAAACCCACCTTCTCCCCATATCCCTCAACCCCACCTTCTCTCCCCATATCCCTCAACCCCACCTTCTCTCCGCATCCCTCAACCCACCTTCTCTCCATATCCCTCAACCCACCTTCTCACCATATCCCTCAACCCCACCTTCTCCCCGTATCCCTCAACCCACCTTCTCCCCATATCCCTCAAACCCACCTTCTCTCCGTATCCCTCAACCCACCTTCTCTCCGTATCCCTCAACCCACCTCTCCGTATCCCTCAACCCACCTTCTCTCCCCATATCCCTCAACCCCACCTTCTCTCCGCATCCCTCAACCCACCTTCTCTCCGTATCCCTCAACCCACCTTCTCACCATATCCCTCAACCCCACCTTCTCCCCGTATCCCTCAACCCACCTTCTCCCCATATCCCTCAAACCCACCTTCTCTCCGTATCCCTCAACCCACCTTCTCTCCGTATCCCTCAACCCACCTTCTCTCCGTATCCCTCAACCCCACCTCTCCGTATCCCAACCCACCTTCTCACCATATCCCTCAACCCCACCTTCTCCCCGTATCCCTCAACCCACCTTCTCACCATATCCCTCAACCCCACCTTCTCCCCGTATCCCTCAACCCCACCTTCTCACCATATCCCTCAACCCCACCTTCTCACCATATCCCTCAACCCCACCTTGTTTCTTTGCTTGTCCCATTACCACCCCCTTTTGTGCCATCATCCCTTTTGTCATCTAGTCATCTCCTGCCCTCCACCTTTGTTCTTTGCCCCCTCCCATCCCACCCCACCCCACCCCACCCCAACTTCTCCCTGGCTCTGCACTTGCTTAAAAGCTGTCAAATCTCTTTTAACACCTTCCAGTTCTGACGAAAGGTCCCCGCCCTGAGACATTGACTCTTGTTCCTCTCTCCACGGGCGCTGCCCTGGCTTACCGAGTGTTTCCCCAGCATTTCCTGTTCTGGTTTCAGACCTCCAGCCTCCGCAGCATTACGGTTTTTTTTGTCCCGACAAGCCACATTTTGCCTGTTTTCGTTGCCCACCAGAGTGACGCCCCCCCCCCCCCCGCCGCACCCTAGAGCCAGCCCCCACTCACCTGAACTGTTTCAGCGGCGACCGCCTCTCGCTCGCGGTCAGCAGATGGCCGGCGCAGTACGCAGGGAAGAGCAACAGGTTCCAGCTGGTCGAGTGCCAGGCCATGAAGAACGGAGCCTCGAAGTCCTGCAGCGCCGCCTTGGCCAGCTGCGTCATGCCCGCCCAGGAGGCTGCCAGGCAGGCCGCTAGCGCCAGGCCCCGGGCCAGCCTCCCGAGCACGGACGGAGTGCAGCGTCGGCAGCGGGGCACCGCGCAGTCCTCGCTGACCTCCGGCTCCCCTGCCGCCGGCACCATCTGCGTCGGAGGGTCCGGAGTCTGCTCATTGCCTTCGACAGAGCGGTGGGGAAAGATCAAGAGACAGTGATGAGTTGGGTCGGGTCCACAGATTGGAGGGAAGAACGAGGAGAGGCAATGTAAACTAAATGGTACAATTTATTGGATGGGGGGGGGGGGAGGTGCAGGAACACAGAGACCCCAGGGGTGTATGTACATAAATCTTTGAAGGATGCAGGACTTAAGAAATAGGAGCACGAGTCGGCCATTTGTCCCCTCGAGCCTGCTCCGCCATTCAATAGGATCAGAGCTGATCTTCAACTTCAACTCCACTTTCCTGCCCTGTCCCCATATCCCTTGATTCCCCTAGAGTCCAAAAATCTATCGATCTCAGCCTTGAATATACTCCACGACTGAGCATCCACAGCCCTCTGGGGCAGAGAATTCCAATGATTCACAATTTCTCTTCATCTCAGTCCTAAATGGCCGACCCCTTATCCTGAGACTGCGACCCCTAGTTCTCGACTCTCCAGCCAGGGGAAACAGCCTCCCAGCATCTACCATGTCAAGCCCTGTAAGAATTCTCCTAAACTCCAGAGAGTATCGGCCCAATCTACTCAATCTCTCCTCATAGGACAACCCTCTCATCCCAGGAATCAATCGACTGAACCTTCGTTGCACAAGTCAATAAGGCCGACAGGATCCTTGGCTTTATAAATAGAGGTCATGATGCGGAGATGCCGGTGTTGGACTGGGGTGGACAAAATTGAGAGGTCGCACAACACCAGGTTATAGTCCAACAGTTTTATTTGAAATCACAAGCTTTCGGAGCTATCGATTGCTCCTTCCTCAGGTGAAGTAAATTAGATACAGAATCGCCAAAGCACTTCAGCAGTCAAGGACATTCAGCCTCAGATCTGCGGGTAAGCGTTCTCCAAGGCAACCTTAGAAACACACGACAACGCAAAATCATCGAGCAGAAACTGATAGCCAAGTTCCGCACTCATGAAGACGGTCTCAACCGGGATCTTGGGTTTATGTCACGATACATGACGTGATCCGGACTCGAGTCGTCGTTGGCTTGTTCACAGATGTGATTCCCAGTAAAAAAGTAAAAATTTTCCCAGTAAAAAAGTAAAAATTTTAAAGCTTTTCGTTTTACATACAGACGGCAGCTTTTGACACGTTAGAACCCCTGCGACGACACCTCATTGTCTCAGTTGTATCTTGCTATGTCTTTGATGTGGTACCTTCCTGGCTGACTTAATTAACTTTATCACACCTCGGCAGATAGTCAGGATGATTTAATTTAGTGGTCTGCAATTGTAAGGTACACATGCTTTGTTCTCTATCTATATATGCTTTGGCGATTCTGTATCTAATTTACTTCACCTGAGGAAGGAGCAATCGATAGCTCCGAAAGCTTGTGATTTCAAATAAAACTGTTGGACTATAACCTGGTGTTGTGCGACCTCTCAATTTTATAAATAGAGGCATAGGGTACAAAAAACAAGTTATGCTAAACCTTTATAAATCACTAGTTAGGCACCAGTTGAAGTATTGTGGCCAATTCTGGGCACCGCACTTTAGGAAGTATGTCAAGGCCTTCGAGAGGGTGCAGAGGAGATTTACTAGAATGGTACCAGGGATGAAAGACTTCAGTTACGTGGAGAGACTGGAGAAGCTGGGGTTGTTCTCCTTGGAGCAGAGAAGGTTAAGGGGAGATTTAATAGAGGCGTTCAAAATCAGGAAGGGTTTTGATCGAGTAAATAAGGAGAAACTGTTTCCAGTGGCAGGAGGGTCGGTAACCAGAGGACACAGATTGAAGGTGATTGGCAAAAGAACCAGAGGGGGAGATGAGAAGAATTTTTTTACGCAGCGAGTTGTTGTGATCTGGAACGCGCTGCCTGAAGCAGATTCAATAGTAACTTTCAAAAGGGAATTGGATGAATACTTGAAAAGGAAAAATTTGCAGGGCTATTGGGGAAAGAGCAGGGGAGTGGGACTAATTGGAGAGCTCTTTCAAAGAGCCGGCACAGGCACGATGGGCCAAATGGCCTCCTCCTGTGCTGTATCATTCTATGATTAGAAGTAGATGGAAATAATGGATCCAGCCTAGCTCGTGCTGTTTAGGTGTCTCAGTGGGTAACACACTCTCGCCTCTGAGTCAGAAGGTCGTGGGTTTGAGTCCCACTCCAGAGACTTGAGCACGTAATCCAGGCTGACACTCCCAGTGCAGTACTGAGCGAGCGTCCCACTGTCGGAGGGGCAGTACTGAGGGAGCGCCGCACTGTCGGAGGGACAGTACTGAGGGAGCGCCGCACTGTCGGAGGGGCAGTACTGAGGGAGCGCTGCACTGTCGGAGGGGCGGTACTGAGCGAGCGTCCCACTGTCGGAGGGGCAGTACTGAGGGAGCGCCGCACTGTCGGAGGGACAGTACTGAGGGAGCGCCGCACTGTCGGAGGGGCAATACTGAGGGAGCGCCGCACTGTCGGAGGGGCAGTACTGAGGGAGCGCCGCACTGTCGGAGGGTCAGTACTGAGGGAGCGCCGCACTGTCGGAGGGGCAGTACTGAGGGAGCGCCGCACTGTCGGAGGGGCAGTACTGAGGGAGCGCCGCACTGTCGGAGGGTCAGTACTGAGGGAGCGCCGCACTGTCGGAGGGGCAGTACTGAGGGAGCGCCGCACTGTCGGAGGGGCAGTACTGAGGGAGCGCCGCACTATCGGAGGGGCAGCACTGAGGGAGCGCCGCACTATCGGAGGGGCAGCACTGAGCGAGCGTCCCACTGTCGGAGGGGCGGTACTGAGGGAGTGCCGCACTGTCGGAGATGCCGTCTTTCGGATGAGACGTTAAACCGAGGCCCCGTCTGCTCTCTCAGCTGGATGTAAAAGATCACATGGCCACTATTCGAAAAAGAGCAGGGGAGTTCTCCCTGGTGTCCTGGGGCTAATATTTATCCCTCAACCAACATCACTAAAAACAGATGATCTGGTCATTATCACATTGCAGTTTGTGGGAGCTTGCTGTGCGCAAATTGGCTGCCGCGTTTCCCACATTACAACAGTGACCACACTTCAAAAAAAGTACTTCATTGGCTGTAAAGCGCTTTGGGACGTCCTGAGGTGGTGAAAGGCGCTGGAGAAATGCGAGTTCTTTCTTTCTAAATAGCGGCAGAGGATTTCTATGCCAGTGGATTAGCCCGCCCGTTCTAATATTGCAGGCCACGCTGTTCAGGGACGTCTACAGCCAGTTTTATCAGGAAGAAAATCCCGCTGTGCCTCTGCCACTTCATTCCCGTTCACAGCTGCCCCGCTGATTTGTAACCAAATTTATGTCGGGTCGGGGGGAATGAAATCGGCCGCTCCCTCCCCTCAGTGCCGCGCTCATGCTGAAAGGCCCCTCTCCGTGCCAGGCACCGATCTGAGGATCCCTTACCTTCCGCCCAGGTCAGCGAGAGCACGGGACTGTTGCACGCAGTGAGAGGGGAGACCCTGGCCGTAAGCTTCCTCATCCTGCAGAGTCCCCCTTCAGCAGCGCACTCCCCCCCTGCCCCGCGGTCTCTGGACGGATCAGCCTCCGCGTCAGAATGCACTGATCATCCGAAAAAAATGGCTCATCCTCCAGCTCTGGGGACCCTTAAAAGGGCAACGCCACGAGCCTTGATCCGGCTGCGCGTAACCGAAGCCCAACGCGACGGTCAACTATCCTCAGTCGACCTTCCTGCCATGTGAGCGGGTCGCACCGACACTTGTAAGGAAAGAAAGACTCGCATTTCAATAGCGCCTTTCACCACCTCAGGACGTCCCAAAGCGTTTTACAGCCAATTAAGTACTTTTTTGAAGTGTGGTCACTGTTGTAATGTGGGAAACGCCAATTTGCGCACAGCAAGCTCCCACAAATAGCAATGTGATAATGACCAGATCATCTGTTTTTTTGGTGATGTTGGTTGAGGGATAAATATTGGCCCCAGGACACCGGGGGAGGACTCCCCCTGCTCTTCCAATAGTGGCCGTGGGATCTTTTACGTCCACCTGAGAGAGCAGACGGGGCCTCGGTTTAATGTCTCATCCGAAATCAAGCACCTCCGTGGCTCAGTGGGTAGCACTCTCCCCTCTGAGTGAGAAGGTTGTGGGTTCGAGTCCCACTCCAAGATGCTTGAGCACATAATCTAGGCTGACACTCGCGATGCAGTGCTGAGGGAGTGCCGCACTGTCGGAGGGGCAGTACTGAGGGAGCGCCGCACTGTCGGAGGGGCGGTACTGAGGGCGCGCCACACTGTCGGAGGGGCAGTACTGAGGGAGCGCCAGTACTGAGGGAGCGCCGCACTGTCGGAGGGGCGGTACTGAGGGAGCGCCGCACTGTCGGAGGGGCAGTACTGAGGGAGCGCCGCACTGTCGGAGGAGCCGTCTTTCGGATGAGATGTTAAACCGAGGCCCCGTCTGCCCTCTCAGATGGACGTAAAAGATCCCGCGACCACTATTGGAAGAAGAGCAGGGGGAGTTTTCCCCGGTGTCCTGGGGCCAATATTTATCCCTCAACCAACATCACTAAAACAGATGCTCTGGTCATTATCACATTGCTGTTTGTGGGAGCTTGCTGTGCGCAAATTGGTTGCCGCGTTTCCTACATTACAACAGTGACCACACTTGAAAAAAAGGTACTTCATTGGCTGTAAAGCGCTTTGGGACGTCCTGAGGTGGAGAATGGCGCTGGAGAAATGCACGTTCTTCCTTTACCTGGTTTGATGTTATCACCATGGTTACCCATGGGTGTCGGGATTGTGGGGGGAGGTGTTTAACTCCAGAGCAAGCTGAGACAGCTGGGTACCAGGATAATGAGGAGCTGGTTGGCCTCTCAGGAACCACAATTAGGTTGTTAGAGTCAATTAGCAGAAGGTTGGAGTATCAGACTTTCCCCTCCCAGCAACTTCCCACCGTTCCTTTCAAAAGATTAGGCTTCAGACCCCCGGTTTCATGCCAGAACTCCCCAGCGGGTGGAGCAGGAGCCCACACAATGGCGTGGAAAGAGGCCAAACCCACACCTGCTCAACGAAAGGCCCTAGCTTATACCCAGGCAAGACCCAGGTGGGTGAGTGAGAGCAGGAGCGACGCGCTGGCCAATTCCCAGCGGGAGCGCGTCCTGGAGTAGCGCTGAAGCCCTCAAAGGGTTAAAAGAGAACTCGCGAGGGGTGGGGGTGGTGGGTGGGGTGCCTTCCCACAGAGAGTCAAAGGTCACAGGAGGGTTGTTGCCAGGCAACGACACCGGCTGAAAGGTTGGCAGAGGCCTAGCGACGGGGATTCCCGCCCCCCCCCTCTCTTAAATGAGGCCCTGTGAGGGGAGAGGGGCAAACTGGAGAATGCGTTACTCCGCTAAAAAGAGGTCGACAAGGACTAAAGTTAAATAAAATTGAAAATGTTACAAAAAGATAGAATCATACCTCACAGAAGGAGGCCATTCGGCCCATCGTGCCTGTGCCGGCTCTTTGAAAGAGTTCTCCAATTAGTCCCACTGCCCCCTGCTCTTTCCCCATAGCCCCTGCAAATTTTTCCCCTTCAAGTATTTATCCAATTCCCTTTTGAAAGTTATTATTGAATCTGTTTCCACCGCCCTTTCAGGCAGCGCGTTCCAGATCACAACAACTCGCTGCGTAAAACATTCTCCTCATCTCCCCTCTGGTTCTTTTGCCAATTATCTTAAATCTGTGTCCTCTGGTTACCGACCCTCCTGCCACTGGAAACAGTTTCTCCTTATTTACTCAATCAAAACCCCTCATGATTTTGAACGCCTCTATTAAATCTCTCCTTAACCTTCTCTGCTCCAAGGAGAACAATCCCAGCTTCCCTGATCTTTCCACCTAACTGAAATCTTCCTCTCGTGGGGAAATCTAGAACTCGGGGGCATAGTTTCAGAATAAAGGGTCGCCCTTTTAGAACTGAGATGAGGAGGAATTTCTTCTCTCAGAGGGTCGTAAATCTGTGGAATTCTCTGCCCCAGAGAGCCGTGGAGGCTGGGTCATTAAATACATTTAAGGTGGAGATAGACAGATTTTTGCAAGATAAGGGAGTGAAGGGTTATGGGGAGCGGGCGGGGAAGCGGCTTTGAGCCCAAGATCAGCCATGATCTTATTGAATGGCGGAGCAGGCTCGAGGGGCCAAGTGGCCTATTCCGGCTCCTATTTCTTATGTTTTATGTTCTTCCCTCCCTGGTACCATAGAATCGTAGAATGGTTACAGCACAGAAGGAGGCCATTCGGCCCGTCGAGCCCGAGCCGGCTCTCTGCAAGAGCACTTCAGCTAATCCCACTCCCCCCCGCCCTGTCCCCGTAGCCCTGCAAATTTTTTTCCTTCAGGTACTTATCCAACTCCCTGTTGAAAGCCACGATTGAATCTGCCTCCACCACCCTTTCAGGCAGCGCATTCCAGATCCTAACCACTCGCTGCGTAAAAAGGTTTTTCCTCACGTCGCCTTTGGATCTTCTGCCAGTCACCTTAAATCTGAGTCCTCTGGTTCTCGACCCACCTGCCACTGGAAACAGGTTTCTCCTGATAAGAACATAAGAATTAGGAGCAGGAGTCAGCCATTCGGCCCCTCGAGCCTGTTCCGCCATTCAATAAGATCATGGCTGATCTTCTACCTCAACTCCACTTTCCTGAACTATCCCCATATCCCTTGATTCCGTCTTTCGGATGAGCCGTTAAACCGAGGACCCCTTCTGCCCTCTCGGGTGGACGTAAAAGATCCCACGGCCACTGTAGGAAGAAGAGTTCTCCCCGCTGTCCTGGGGCCAATGTTTATCCCTCAACCAAGACCTAAAAACGGATTATCTGGTCATAGAATCATACAGCACAGAAGGAGGCCATTCGCCCCTTCGAGCCTCTTTGAACGAGCTCTCCAATTAGTCCCACTCCCCGCCTGCTCTTTCCCCCATAGCCCTGCAAATTTTTCATATCCAAGTATTTCTCCGATTCCCCTTTTGAAAGTTACGATTGAATCTGCTTCCACCGCCCTTTGAGGCAGCGCGACCCAGATCGTTGTGACAAAAAAAAAGTACTTCGTTGGCTGCGGGGCGCTTTGGGACGTCCTGAGGCCGTGAAAGGCGCTGGAGAAATGCAAGCCGGTCTTTCTTTCTCAACGTTAAGAGACGGGAGCGCTCACAGTCGCTCCCACATAGGTTAAGACTGCAATGTTGTCCACCGTTCGACCGTAAAAGGGAAGCAACTTACATGGCTGGTTCCTTCCCCTTTGGAGTTGGATACAGTTCTCGAATACCCGTGTGGGCAACGAGAATCTGGTTGGTAACTGTGTGGGGGCGGTGGGGGGGTGCCAGGAGGCAGTGAGGAAAGCGCGCACAGGAGGATCCCACAGAGGGTAGATATCCACAGCTACCGGGCAGGGGTCCAGTTCAGCCTCACGCACAAGAGAGATTCCCCCTGCCGTGTCCCCGCAGCCAGTGCGCGGTTGACGGTTAGAGGGGAGCGGGCGTGCGGCGATCTGTTGGGCTGTGCGTCTGAGAGAGAGGGAGAAAGCGTTACATCACCGCTGCAAGAGAGCGTGCTTAAGCCTCCTTCACGCTCGCAATTGGAGACTGAGTAATTCTGACACACTGCGCTCCTCTTAAAGGCGTAACACCCCGAAAGGCAGACGTTTCGCGCGCGGATTCCACATGACCCCTTTAAATGGGCAACAGTTCCACCATTTCTTCCCCAGTGGTTGCTGATGATGTCTTCAAGGTGCGAGCTGGGATGGTTTACTGCGCCTCACACTGTGGTACAGTCAGTAACACCGGGCGCTGGGGGGAGAGGGGTTACTGAGTGACAGTGTGAGGGAGCTGGATTAACATCAGGAGAGATACAGTCAGTAACACAGGGCGCTGGGGGAGAGAGGTTACTGGGTGACTATGAGGGAACTGGAATAACATCAGTAGAGATACAGTCAGTGACACAGGGCGCTGGGGGGAGAGGGGTTACTGAGTGACAGTGTGAGGGAGCTGGATTAACATCAGTAGAGATACAGTCAGTAACACAGGGCGCTGGGGAGAGGGGTTACTGAGTGACAGTGAGAGGAAGCTGGATTAACAACGGTAGAGATACAGTCAGTAACACAGGGCGCTGGGGAGTGGGGTTACTGAGTGACAGTGTGAGGGAGCTGGATTAACATCAGTAGAGATACAGTCAGTAACACAGGGCGCTGGGGGGAGAGGGGTTACTGAGTGACAGTGTGAGAGAGCTGGATTAACATCAGGAGAGATACAGTCAGTAACACAGTGCGCTGGGGGAGAGGGGTTACTGAGTGACAGTGTGAGGGAGCTGGATTAACATCAGTAGAGATACAGTCAGTAACACAGGGCGCTGGGGGGGAGGGGTTACTGAGTGACAGTGTGAGGGAGCTGGATTAACATCAGTAGAGATACAGTCAGTAACACAGGGCGCTGGGGGAGAGGGGTTACTGAGTGACAGTGTGAGGGAGCTGGATTAACATCAGTAGAGATACTGAGGGTCCCATCAACAATGGAGGTCCCATCAATAACGATCCTATCAGTATCGGAGAGGAGAATGGAGCATCAGCCAAGGAACTCATGGTAATTTTTATTATTTATATATATATATATTTTCATACAATATTGATTTAATAAAAAGAGACTGCAGCATTGCTTTGGAGAAACGGAGATGAGCAAATTCCAGACAAGGCCCAGCACGCAGTAAAATAATGGGATTCGCAGGGTAGGAGAAATAGGCTCGATGGAAGCTCCCGGCAGGTGTGGCCCTATTGGGGGTCCTTGCACGGCCACTCATGGCCGCCCATTCTTCACTTTGCCGCCAGGCCACGGTTTGGTGCGAGGAGTTGGGGAAAGGCCGCAGCGGAGACCTCCGATTGCTTTTGCATGGTGTTGCTTGGGGCGGGTCTCGGTTGGGTGTCATCGTTGGGTCCCCGCACGACCCCCGGCCCCTTTGCCGCCGTCGTCATCGTCGCCATCGAGGCAGCCGGCGGCGTCTAGGTTCGAGGCGGTAATGGCCTCTTCCTGCTCCGTCAGCCGCAGGCGCCCCTCCTTGTCCGCGTGACCCACGATGACTTCAATAAAATGTTGCAGCTCCTGCAGCTCGTAGAAGGTCTCAAGCACCACCAGCAGAGCGATCAGCCCGATCATCAGGTAGCCTGCACACGGGAAAAGGCGCACAGTTGGTTAGGCAACGTCAAGACCGATTAACCGTGCTAACCCCTTCCCATCAAACACTCCCAGGGCAGGGACAGCACGGGGTTAGATACAGAGTAAAGCTCCCTCTACACTGTCCCGTCAAACACTCCCAGGGCAGGTACAGCACGGGTTAGATACAGAGTAAAGCTCCCTCTACACTGTCCCATCAAACACTCCCAGGGCAGGTACAGCACGGGTTAGATACAGAGTAAAGCTCCCTCTACACTGTCCCGTCAAACACTCCCAGGGCAGGTACAGCACGGGTTAGATACAGAGTAAAGCTCCCTCTACACTGTCCCATCAAACACTCCCAGGGCAGGTCCAGCACGGGGTTAGATACAGAGTAAAGCTCCCTCTACACTGTCCCATCAAACACTCCCAGGGCAGGTCCAGCACGGGGTTAGATACAGAGTAAAGCTCCCTCTACACTGTCCTGTCAAACAATCCCAGGGCAGGTCCAGCACGGGGTTAGATACAGAGTAAAGCTCCCTCTACACTGTCCCATCAAACACTCCCAGGGCAGGTACAGCACGGGTTAGATACAGAGTAAAGCTCCCTCTACACTGTCCCGTCAAACACTCCCAGGGCAGGTACAGCACGGGTTAGATACAGAGAAAAGGTCTATTGAAAGAAGAGCAGGGAGTTCTCCCAATGCCTTGGCCAACATTCTTCCCTTGTCCAACACCAAACAGCTGTGCTGATGAATGCTTGACCTGGGATCTTGCTGTGCACCAAAGAGGCTGCTGCGTTTGCCAAATAAAAAACCGCCACTGCACTTGAAACGTAACTCAATCCACTTGGAAAACATTTCTGAGAGATATGAGTTGGTGCTGCATAAATACTGGTCTTTTTGTTATTCTACGGCCCTTGGACCTGTGATTCTGTGACCTCAGCCTGTTGCCCAATAAGAAAAAAGGCCTAATTTTAGGCTCCTTCTACACTGTCCCATTTCAGGAATGTTGACCATTTTACCACAGAAAGGATTAAAATAAAAAAAAGAGCTGCATTTAAGGGTTGCATTTTAGAGCAAGAGGGTATGCACACAAGTTTTATAAAGAAACGGAGGCAGAGGTGGTTAGAAAGCTAAGCTTTGATGTTACTTCCCCTAAAAACTGTAATCAATAAGCAATTTATTAACCTGTCTCGGCAAATGATAAACAGCTGACACCCGCTGTGTTAGAGTGGGCCATCTCTTAGGCACTCTACTGGTGTAGGCTGTCCCCTGGGGTTGTGGACACAGGGGGAATAATCAACAGCGACAGAGGCAGTCAGTCATGTTGTTAAACAGAATGTCACCAGGCTCAGAAATTTGACGTGCAGGAGCGCAGTTATTGGTTACTTTGTTCGTCAAGTAAGACGAACCACTGATGTGGGGGAGGCATAGCGTATTTATTGTTTTGTATCATTACGCAAAGGCATAGTTGTACTGACTGAACTGAGCGAGTCCGGCCATTTGCTCTGTGCGTTCGCTTGCTATTAACCAAAGGATCTGAATGATTCAAATCTGGTCTCTCATCTCCCCAAGTATTTTCTCAGTCCGCCTTTGAAAAGTTTGGCGAGGGCACTTACGAAAGACACAAATATCCAGTTCAAATCACGAGGAGATACTATTGTTAAGAGCCTTGGCTCACAGTATTGCATTGGGCGATATGGGCGCACTCCTGAACATGAGATGGTCAGACCACTTATGAGAATAAACAGCAGAACAGAGACGATCTACAGCAAGAAAAAAAGAGAAAGACTTTGCAATTCACGACCTCAGGACATCCCAAAGCAGCCAATTTGCGCACAGCAAGCTCCCACAAACAGCAATGTGATAATGACCAGATCATCTGTTTTTAGTGATGTTGGTTGAGGGATAAATATTGGCCCAGGACACCGGGGAGAACTTCCCCTGCTCTTCTTCGAAAACACTGGCCATAGGATCTTTTACGTCCACCTGAGAGATCAGACGGAGCTTTGGTTTAACGTCTCATGTGAAAGACGGCACCTCCGACAGTGCGGCGCTCCCTCAGTACTGCCCCTCAGACAGTGCGGCGCTCCCTCAGTACTGCCCCTCCGACAGTGCGGCGCTCCCTCAGTACTGCCCCTCCGACAGTGCGGCGCTCCCTCAGTACCGCCACTCCGACAGTGCGGCGCTCCCTCAGTACCGCCACTCCGACAGTGCGGCGCTCCCTCAGTACCGCCCCTCCGACAGTGCGGCGCTCCCTCAGTACCGCCCCTCCGACAGTGCGGCGCTCCCTCAGTACCGCCACTCCGACAGTGCGGCGCTCCCTCAGTACCGCCACTCCGACAGTGCGGCGCTCCCTCAGTACCGCCCCTCCGACAGTGCGGCGCTCCCTCAGTACTGCACCTCTGACAGTGCGGCGCTCCCTCAGCACTGCCCCTCCGACAGTGCGGCGCTCCCTCAGTACTGCCCCTCCGACAGTGCGGCGCTCCCTCAGTACTGCCCCTCCGACAGTGCAGCGCTCCCTCAGTACTCCCCCTCCGACAGTGCGGCGCTCCCTTAGCACTAGCACCAGGAGTGCCAGCCTGGGTTATGGGCTCAAGTCTCTGGAGTGGGGACTCGAACCCACGACCTTCTGACTCAAGATGCGCGAGTGCTACCGACTGATTCGCGGCTGGCGTCAGATGGACTTTCTCAAAAAGGCAGCGAGAGACCTTTATCCCGCGCGACGGAACACTCACATGCGACGCCGATCTTGTAGAGGTGTTGGAATCTAGGGTACCGGGTCTTCCCTGGGACGTAGTCCCCTAGGCCGATGGTGCTGAGGGAAATAAAGCAGAAATAGAGAGATTCCACATAGTCCCAGTCCTCCTCCAGAGCCATGAAAGCAGCGGCTGGGATCAGGAAGAAACAGCTGACCACGATGCACCCGACCACAATCGCGTGCATCCATGCGGCGAGCTGCAGCGAGAGGCCCCAGTGGGTGTGGATGTAGGTGATGGGCGCCCAGTGAACGTAGAACATGAGGCGCTGCACGAGGCTGGTGAGGAGCAGCAGGGTGATGGGGATCCCCAGCACAGAGTAGAGGATACAGAAGGTCTTCCCTCCGTTGGTAAGGGGAACACTGTGTCCGTAACCTAGAGGCAACGAAAGATAATAGAGGCAACAGTTAAGAAGGACTTGCGCCTTTCACCACCTCGGGACGGGCTTCAGAGCCAGTGAAGCACTTTTCGACATGTCAGCACTGTTGGAGTCATACAGGGCAGAAGGTGGCCATTCAGCCCATCGTTTCTGTGCAGGCTCTTTGAAAGAGCTAACCCGTTAGTCCCACTCCCCCTGCTCTTTCCCCATAACCCTGCAAATATTTCCTTTTCAAGTAATGTAGGAAACGCGGCACTCAATCAGCCCTCAGCAAGGTCCCGCAAACAGCAATGTGATTAACTTGAGGTCATCCAAAACTCGGCTGCCCCATGTCCTAACTCACACCAAGTCCCGTTCACCCATCACCCCCTGTGCTCGCTGACCTACATTGGCTCCCGGTTAAGCAGCGCCTCGATTTCAAAATTCTCATCCTTGTTTTCAAATCCCTCCATGGCCTCGCCCCTTCCCTATCTCTGTAACCTCCTCCAGCCCCACAACCCTCCCGTGATATCTGCGCTCCTCTAATTCTGGCCTCTTGAGCATCCCTGATTATAATCACTCAACCTTTGGTGGCCGTGCCTTCTGTTGCCTGGGCCCTAAGCTCTGGAATTCCCTGCCTAAACCGCTCCGCCTCTCTCTCCTCCTTTAAGACGCTCCTTAAAACCTACCTCTTTGACCAAGCTTTCGGTCACCTTATGTGGATTGGTGTCAAATTTGTTGTCTTAAAATACTCCTGTGCAGCGCCATGGGACGTTTTACTATGTTAAAGGCGCTATATAAATACACGTTGTAATTACATCGAATTTACAGCACAGAAACAGGCCATTTGGCCCAACTGGTCTGTGCTGGTGTTTATGCCCCACTCGAGCCTCCTCCCACCCCTCTTCCTATCAGCATATCCTTCAATTCCTTTCTCCCTCATGTGCTTATCTAGCTTCCCCTTAAATGCATCGATACTATTCGCCTCAACCACTCCCTGTGGTAGCGAGTTCCACATTCTCACCACTCTCTGGGTAAAGAAGTTTCTCCTGAATTCCCTATTGGATTTATTAGTGACTATCTTATATTGATGGTCCCTAGTTCTGGTCTCCCCCAACAAGTGGAAACATCTTCTCTATATCTCCCCTGTCGAACCCCCTCATAATCTTAAAGACCTCTATCATTAGTGATGTTGGTTGAGGAATAAATGTTGGCCGGGACACCGGGGTGGGGGGGGGGGGTTAGTGTCCAATCAGCAAACATAGGAACAGGGGGAGGCCATTCAGCCCCTCGAGCCTGCTCCGCCATTCAATCAGATCATGGCTGATCTGTATCTCAACTCCATCTCCCCACCTTTGCTCCATATCCCTTAATACCCTTGCCCAGCACAAATCTATCAATCTCAGTTTTGAAATCTTCATTTGACCCCCAGCCTCAACAGCTTTTTGGGGGAGAGAGTTCCAGATTTCCACTCCCCTTTGTGTGAAGAAGTGCTTCCTGACATCACCCCTGAACGGCCTGGCTCTCATTTTCAGGTTTTGCCCCCTTGTTCTGGACTCACCCCCCACCAGAGGTAATAGTTTCTCTCTATCTACCCTACCGAATCCCTTTAAATGCCTCGATTAGATCACCCCTCAATCTTCTATGCTCAATGGAATACAAGCCCAGACTGCGCAACCTGTCCTTATAATTTAACCTTTTAAGCCCCAGCATCATTCTGGTGAATCTGCGCTGTACCCCTTATAAGGCCAATATATCCTTCCTGAGATGTGGTGCCCAGAACTGAAAGTATTCACAGAATGATGCAGCACAGGAGGAGGCCATTCGGCCCATCGTGCCTGTGCCGGCTCTTTGAAAGAGCTCTCCAATTAGTCCCACTCCCTGCTCTTTCCCCACAGCCCTGCAAATTTATCCTTTTCAAGTATTTATCCAATTCCATTTTGAAAGTTACTATTGAATCTCCCTTTCAGGCAGCGCATTCCAGATCATAATAACTCACTGGGTAAAAAAATATTCTCCTCATCTCCCCTCTGGTTCTTTTGCCAATTATCTTAAATCTGTGTCCTCTGGTTACCGACCCTCCTGCCACAGGAAACAGTTTCTCCCCCATCTACTCTTATGAAAACCCCTCATCATTTTGAACACCTCTATTAAAACTCTGTTTAACCTGCTCTGCTCTAAGGAGAACAATCCCAGCTTCTCCAGTCTCTCCACATAACTGAAGTCCCTCATCCCTGGTACCAAAGGTTCTGTGCAAAAATTTAACCCACCGCCTTCCGATTCAGAACAAACTGAGATAAGCGGACACCAGGGATCGATGCTTCCCTTTCATGACAACAAATAGCACAGATGGAGAAGAATTTTGCTAAGTTGGGGGTGGAGATAGAGGGGGTAAGAGAGAGTGGGAGTGAGAGAGAGAGGGGTGAGAGAAGAGAGAGAGAGTCGGGTGAGAGAGAGGAGGTAGAGGGGTGAGAAAGAGAATGGGAGAGGGAATGAGAAAGTGGGAGAGGGGATGAGAGAGCGTGGGAGAGAGGGGATGAGAAAGAATGGGAGAGGAGATGAGAACGAGTGGGAGAGAGGGGGTGAGAAAGAGAATGGGAGAGGGGATGAGAAAGAGTGGGAGAGGGGATGAGAAAGAGTGGGAGAGAGGATGAGAAAGAGTGGGAGAGGGGATGAGAGTGTGGGAGAGAGGGGATGAGAAAGAATGGGAGAGAGGGGATGAAAAAGAGTGGGAGAGGGGGTGAGAAAGAGAATGGGAGAGAGGGGATGAGAAAGTGGGAGAGAGGGGGTGAGAAAGAGTGGGAGAGAGGATGAAAGAGTGGGAGAGAGGATGAGGGAGAAGGTGGGAGAGAGAGGGTGGGAGAGAGGGGATGAGGGAGAGGGTGGGAGAGAGGGGATGAGGGAGAGGGTGGGAGAGAATGGATGAGAAAGAGGGCGTGAGAGGGAGGAGAGAGAGGGAGGGGTGAGACAAAAGGTGGGTGGGGGGTGGCTGAGGAGCTGACATATTCTTACCGGTAGTGGTGAGCACCGTGGTGACAAAGAAGAGAGAGGA
Organism: Squalus acanthias; assembly: GCA_030390025.1. NCBI lineage: Eukaryota > Metazoa > Chordata > Chondrichthyes > Squaliformes > Squalidae > Squalus > Squalus acanthias. The sequence goes on along the minus strand of CM059450.1, from coordinate 27,460,336 downwards.
GGCCAGGTCCCAGTTCTGCTCCTCAGAAGTATTTCCCAGCGGGGAGACCCCGTAAGTATTGGCTGCCAGAACTCTCTGCAGGAAGTTGTCCAGTTCCACATCCACCAGACACCCGTGGTCCCGCAGGAACTTGGACTTGAGGGTGTCAATATCCCTCCTCATCTGCATTTCCCAGGGCAGCTCGATGGCAGAGAAGACGACGGTGCCGAAGAGGACGTAGACCATATAACAGACTATCAACTTCCAGAAATAGGACTTACTCCCGGTGCAATTCGAGCGGTCCTCAACCATGGCTGGGGTATGGGCGGTGGGGGGGGGGGGGGCGACTCTCACAAGCTAAGTCCAGATCTCTTCCTTCTAGTCCAGGCAGGTTGGCTTTGGAAGTTTGGGTTGAACCCCATCCAGAGGATCGGTGAGAAGCTGTGCTCGAAGGTTGGCCCCATCTCCCTGATGTCCCTCACCAGCCAGAATGGAGAGAAACCCCTCCCTCCCCCACCCACCAACCACCCCCCCAAAAAAGTTCTCTCGCTGCTTTGGGGAGAACTTCCCCAAAAAAAGTTTCTAGCTGTCAAAACAAGTCTTTCTCTCTCTGCTGGCGTCTCTGAACGACGTCACAAAGGAACAAAGTCCAAGGCCTCGGGGCAAGGTTGGGGTGGGTCTGGAGAGAAGATCAGAGGTGGACAACTTGGCCCGAGGCATGCCCACAGCCAGGGCCAACGTGGAGATCCTGCAGCTAGAGATGCCAATCCTCCAGGATTGTCCAGGAGTCCCCAGGAATTTAGGATTCAGCTCCTGCCAACGTTGCTGGAAAAGACTCGCATTTCTCCCGCGCCTTTCACGACCACCGGACGTCCCAAAGCGCTTTGCAGCCAATTAAGTACTTTTGAAGTGGAGTCACTGTTGTAATGTAGGAAACGCGGCAGGCAAATTGCGTACAGCAAGCTCCCACAAACAGCAATGTGATAATGACCAGATAACCTGTTTTAGTGATGTTGGTTGAGGGATAAATATTGGCCCAGGACACCGGGGACACCCTGCTCTTCTTCGAAATTGTGGCCGTGGGATCTTTTGCATCCACCTGAGAGCAGACTTGGTTTAACGCCTCATCTGAAAGACGGCGCGTCCGACAGTGCGGCGCTCCCTCAGCACTGCCCCTCAGTACTGCCCCTCCAACGGTGCAGCGCTCCCTCAGAACTGCCCCTCCGACAGTGCGGCGCTCCCTCAGCACTGCCCCTCCGACAGTGCAGCGCTCCCTCAGTACAGCCCCTCCGACAGTGCGGCACTCCCTCAGAACTGCCCCTCCGACAGTGCGGCGCTCCCTCAGTACTGCCCCTCCGACAGTACGGCGCTCCCTCAGTACTGCCTCTCCGACAGTGCGGCGCACCCTCAGTACTGTGCTGGAGAGTCAGCCTAAACTTGTGTGCTCAAGTCTCTGGAGCGGGACTCGAACCCACGGCCCTCTGACTCAGGGGCGAGAGAGAGTGCTACCCACTGAGCCACGGCTGACACATACTTGGTCACTCGCAGCAGTGTCCGGGAGATTAATCTTTAATTCCTGGAGGCTCCAGGGCAATCCTGAAGGGGTTGGTAACCCTCCCTCCGGCTCCCCCTTTTGCTACACTACGGACAGGGGGCTTTCTGAAGCTCGGGTTTTTGCAGGCGGTTTTGGGCTATCGTAAAAGTAACACTGGGTTTAAGTGGGCATGTCAGGTTTAAGAGATTGTGATTGGACTCTCTGAACGTTTGTTTGAGCCATTCAATCACAGAGAAGTGATTGGCAGGTCAGAACCTTCTTAAAGGGGGCTGTGTGTTTTTTGCTGGGCCCCATCATTCCGGCAAAGGTTACAATTTTTGCACCAAAATAACCAGAGCGAACAAAACAATGAGTGAACTACTTCCCTAACGTAGTTGGTGCCACCTCCTCACATCCTGGGTTCAGTGGGTAGCACCCTCGTCTCTGAGTCAAAAGGTTGTGGGTTCAAGTCCCACTCGAGAGACTTGAACCCTAAATCCAGGCCGACACTCCCAGTGCAGTACTGAGGGAGTGCTGCACTGTCGGAGGGGCAGTACTGAGGGAGAGCCGCACTGTCGGAGGGGCAGTACTGAGGGAGCACCGCACTGTCGGAAGGGCAGTACTGAGGGAGCGCCACACTGTCGGAGGGGCGGTACTGAGGGAGAGCCGCACTGTCGGAGGGGCAGTACTGAGGGAGCGCCACACCGTCGGTGGGGCGGTACTGAGGGAGCACCGCACTGTCGGAGGGGCAGCACTGAGGGAGCGCCGTACTGTCGGAGGGGCAGTACTGAGGGAGCGCCACACTGTCAGAGGGGCAGTACTGAGGGAGCGCCGCACTGTCAGAGGGGCAGTACTGAGGGAGCGCCGGACTGTCGGAGGGGCGGTACTGAAGGAGCACCGCACTGTTGGAGGGGCAGCACTGAGGGAGCGCCGCACTGTCGGAGGGGCAGTACTGAGGGAGCGCCGCACTGTCGGAGGGGCGGTACTGAGGGAATGCCGCACTATCGGGTGGATGTAAAAGATCCCACGGCCACTATTGGAAGAAGAGCAGGGGGAGTTCTCCCCAGTGTCCTGACCAATATTTATCCCTCAATCAACATCACTAAAAAAAATGATCTGATCATTTTCTCATTGCTGTTTGTGGGAGCTTGCTGTGCGCAAATTGGCTGCCGTGTTTCCTACATTACAACAGTGACTACACTTCAAAAGTACTTCATTGGCTGTGAAGCGCTTTGGGACGTCCTGAGGTCGTGAAAGCGCTGGAGAAATACAAGTCTTTTCATTCTCCTTTCTCACAGGTCCACAGGAGTGATTGGCGTAGCAGTGAGATTTGGCGAGGGGGAGTGTAGGGCTACGGGTGGAGCAGTATTACCATTCTTTAGACTTTTATGATTGAGAATTAGCTGACCTCCTGTGCCATTGTTCACTGTTGTGATGGACAGCTGCCAAGATGGAACTGTGTTTAACCTGACCTGTCTCTTTAAGGCCACTCCTTCGATACTCCCTGCAAATGTAGGGGTGAGGGTGGGGAGAGGGGTTAGAATAGATGCACCTTGAGCTCAATTATAGGTTAATCACCGAGGGAAGTTTTTGTAGATTGACGGCTGCTTGTAAATCCCAGGCTACTCCGCTTGGGGAGGGCCAGATTGTCAAGGTCAGAAAAAACCCATCAGTAAACGACAGGCTTTCTGTCTGAGTTTTTAAAAATCTTTTGGACTAACTCTCCCTCTACACTGTCCCCATCAAACACTCCCAGGGCAGGTACAGCACGGGTTAGATACAGAGTAAAGCTCCCTCTACACTGTCCCATTAAACACTCCCAGGGCAGGTACAGCACGGGGTTAGATACAGAGTAAAGCTCCCTCTACACTGTCCCATCAAACACTCCCAGGGCAGGTACAGCACGGGTTAGATACAGAGTAAAGTTCCCTCTACACTGTCCCATCAAACACTCCCAGGGCAGGTACAGCACGGGGTTAGATACAGAGTAAAGCTCCCTCTACACTGTCCCATCAAACACTCCCAGGGCAGGTACAGCACGGGTTAGATACAGAGTAAAGCTCCCTCTACACTGTCCCATCAAACACTCCCAGGGCAGGGACAGCACAGGTTAGATACAGAGTAAAGCTCCCTCTACACTGTCCCATCAAACACTCCCAGGGCAGGTACAGCACAGGTTAGATACAGAGTAAAGCTCCCTCTACACTGTCCCATCAAACACTCCCAGGGCAGGTACAGCACGGGTTAGATACAGAGTAAAGCTCCCTCTACACTGTCCCATCAAACACTCCCAGGGCAGGTACAGCACGGGGTTAGATACAGAAAACATGGGATGCAAGATGTGAGGTTGCTATGGCCACATGTAGGGAGGAAAGCATTAGTTTCCATGGAGATGATAGGTACTGTGGCAATCTGCTCCCATAACACAGAGAGATTCCCATAAATCTTACCTCCGGGTAAAATTAATTTAGAGTAATTTAGGCTAACTGCTATTGTACAGTCTTGTCACTGTTGCCTTTCTCGGTGGTTGGAGGCTGTCCTGATTCACCCTTTTAGGGCATTTCCCAGTCTTTGGATGTAGCGACTTTTCATCCTGTTGCTATCCCCCCAGTTTCTCCTCCTCTTGCCCCCTCGAAGGTGCCGAGTCTCACTCGGGTGTGGGCTCCACCGGCTCTGGCTGCACCTCCGCTACCCTCACCTACCTGTCTGTCCATCATCAAACGCCCCCAGACCGGGAGTGTTGTCAGGACATTCGCCTCCTGGGGGGGCGGGAGGCATCACAGCCCTGTCCGATTCTGCCCTCGCCCGACCTGCATCCACATGGGCACACGCTCATGCACACACCCGCCTGCATTCACATTCACACCTGTGTACAGTAGCACACGTGTTGTGCATGTATACCTCACTCAGCACACTCACACACCCAGCGTCCCCTCTAGGTAATCCAGCGTGTCCCCTCCATGTGTGTCTCCTCTCTGTCCCTGAAGGAGGGACTGAGGGACCCCAGTCAGTGTACAGATATCTCCCTGAGAGAGAGGGGACTGAGGGACCCCAGTCACTGTACAGATATCTCCCTGAGAGAGAGGGGGACTGAGAGACACCAGTCACTGTACAGATATCTCCCTGAGAGAGAGGGGGACTGAGAGACACCAGTCACTGTACAGATATCTCCCTGAGGGAGAGGGGGACTGAGAGACAACAGTCAGTGTACAGATATCTCCCTGAGGGAGAGGGGGACTGAGAGACACCAGTCAGTGTACAGATATCTCCGAGAGAGAGGGGACTGATGGACCCCAGTCAGTGTACAGATATCTCCGTGAGGGAGAGTGACTGAGAGACACCAGTCAGTGTACAGATATCTCCGAGAGAGGGGACTGAGAGACACCAGTCACTGTACAGATATCTCCCTGAGAGAGAGGGGGACTGAGAGACACCAGTCAGTGTACAGATATCTCCCTGAGAGAGAGGGGGACTGAGAGACACCAGTCAGTGTACAGATATCTCCCTGAGAGAGAGGGGACTGAGAGACACCAGTCCGTGTAGATATCTCCTTGAGAGAGAGGGGACTGAGAGACACCAGTCACTTTACAGATATCTCCCTGGGAGAGAGGGGGACTGAGAGACACCAGTCACTGTACAGATATCTCCCGAGGGAGAGGGGACTGAGAGACACCAGTCACTGTACAGATATCTCCCTGAGAGAGAGGAGACTGAGAGACACCAGTCACTGTACAGATATCTCCCTGAGTGAGAGGGGACTGAGAGACACCAGTCACTGTACAGATATCTCCCTGAGAGAGAGGAGACTGAGAGACACCAGTCACTGTACAGATATCTCCCTGAGTGAGAGGGGACTGAGAGGCACCAGTCACTGTACAGATATCTCCCCGAGGGAGAGGAGACTGAGAGACACCAGTCACTGTACAGATATCTCCCTGAGAGAGAGGGGACTGATGGACCCCAGTCACTGTACAGATATCTCCCTGAGAGAGAGGAGACTGAGAGGCACCAGTCACTGTACAGATATCTCCCCGAGAGAGAGGGACTGAGAGACACCAGTCACTGTACAGATATCTCCGAGAGAGAGGGGACTGAGAGACACCAGTCACTGTACAGATATCTCCCCGAGAGAGAGGGGACTGAGAGACACCAGTCACTGTACAGATATCTCCCTGAGAGAGAGGGGACTGAGAGACACCAGTCACTGTACAGATATCTCCCCGAGAGGGGGACTGAGAGACACCAGTCACTGTACAGATATCTCCCCGAGAGGGGGACTGAGAGACACCAGTCACTGTACAGATATCTCCCCGAGAGGGGGACTGAGAGGCCAGCAGGTCCCACCTCCGCCCGGGTGCGACACCTGACCCTCACAACCCAGGATACAGACACCTGAAAAAAAAATCAGCAGAGAGATATTGGAAGATTTTATTTAATAATAATTATTTTTTTTTTCCTCTTTTAAAAACTTTCCTTTTTCCTAAAAAATAACATTTGCCCAGATGGGGCTGGCTCCAACAGCCTGCGGGGCCCTGCTCGACACCCGCCCCCTCGCGCCCTTCACCCGACGGCGGAGAGCGACCCGGAGGGTGGCGTCGGACCCACAGCTGCCGCTTCAGCGGAGGAGCCAGCCCCGATCTGCGTCCCCAGCAGTAATCGCACTTAAAAAGGTCAAACGTTCTGTGAGAAAGAATCTCTTGCCAGTAGCCCAGTCCCTGACTGAATTCAGCAAAGGTTTCCCGTCACTCCCCAACCGCCCCCCCCCAATCCGCCTCCCATCGTTAACTATTCCTGCTTCCCTCCGCGCCCCCCCCCTCACCCTTGCAGGTCAGTTGACGTGACCCTACTCGTGTAGCCAACCTCCAGAATTCCCCCGGTGTCCACAGCAATGAAAGATTCATCTCCAGTCGCTTCTGCTAGCAAAGCACCGGAGTAGATGAAATCATTGGGGGGGGCGTTACAAAATAATGGCGCGTTTCTCTCATTTTCTTTCATTTGTTCGGTGTAAAATGGCTGTTCGACTGGGTGGGGCAGTTGGAGGCCACATGATCAAACCTCCAGGAATACGGCCAGAGTTGGGAACCCCCCCAAGACCCTACACCGACTTGCCCCCATCCCAGCTCGGGGGGGTAGCGTCTTTAGCCCATATCTCCGTGTCCAAGTCAATCAGGCTCTGGTCCTTGGCGTCGGACGGGAAGGCCCCCTGCAACAGTAACGGCAGTGGTTTCTTGGAGGGGTCGAAGGTCAGTCCGGAGAAGGGGCAGCTCGAGAAACCAGCTCTTTCCACTGCGGCGCTGAAGGGGTCGGAGGTCGGAGGGGGGAAAGGGCAGAGGTCGGCGTCGCCGGGGGCGAAGGGGTTATTGGGCCCCGGGGGACACAGCCGCACCCAGGGCGCCACGCTCTGGCAAGGGGCGGCGAACGGGTTCGTCGGGTGGGGCGCCCGCAGCCCCGGCGTGCTGAAGGGGTCCGGTGCAGGCGTCGGCGCGGTCCGGCCCGGGTCGCACGTGCCGGCTGAGACGCAGCTCCAGGGGTCGATCCTGGCTCGTGTCCGGGAGGGTCGAGGCCTCGGGAGGGCGCTGGTCTTGGGATGCTCCGCCCGGAGCCAGGGCTTGCGATGGGGATGGTCGGGGACGGAGGGAAAGCCGAGGGCGTCTTGGTCCCTCGCGGTCCCGGAGCCAAATGCGTTTCCTGGAAGAGAGAGAGAGAGAGAGAAAGAGGGAGATGAGACTTCGGTTGACTGGCGCCACTGTAGGTTTGTTTTCCAGCTTCTTCCCCGCCCCCATTCCTCACTCTCGAAATCCCACGGGTGTCGGGGGGCTCCACTACCTCACCCTAGTGCACGTTCTCCATGTGTAAGCCCAGACGGTGAGTGTCTGTCGGCTATTCAGCCATGGGGGCCATCCCATACTGACCTCACTCAACACGCTTACCGTCCTGCAGTTCCCACTGGGCTTCACCCCCTTGGCAGATTCTCCTCTCCCACACCCGAAGCAAGCAGCTTCCAGGGCACAACATAGCACGGGGCCAATGGGTGTGCAACGCATTGCCTCAGGCACAGGACCCCTGCACCCAGGAGGTGGTATTGGCCGAATGCACCCCCCTCGACGGGCAGGAGGTGGTATTGCCCCAATGCACCCCCTACAGGCAGGAGGTGGTAGTGCCCAATGCACCCCCCTACAGGCAGGAGCTGGTATTACCCAATGTACACCCCCCCCTACAGGCAGGAGCTGGTATTGCCCCAATGTACACCCCCCCCTACAGGCAGGAGGTGGTATTGCCCCAATGCACCCCCCCTCTACAGGCAGGAGGTGGTATTACCCAATGCACCCCCTACAGGCAGGAGCTGGTATTGCCCAATGTGCACCCCCCCCCTACAGGCAGGAGGTGGTATTGCCCCAATGCACCCCCCCTCTACAGGCAGGAGGTGGTATTACCCAATGCACCCCCTACAGGCAGGAGCTGGTATTGCCCAATGTACACCCCCCCCCCC
>CM059450.1:27414705-27452133 GCA_030390025.1 Squalus acanthias | reverse complement strand
GAACCCGTACCCCAGTGAGAGTCAGTGTGTGGAACCCGTACCCCAGTGAGAGTCAGTGTCTGTGGAACCTAACCCCCAGTGAGAGTCAGTGTGTGTGGAACCCGTACCCCAGTGAGAGTCAGTGTGTTGAACCCGTACCCCAGTGAGAGTCAGTGTGTGTGGAACCCGTACCCCAGTGAGAGTCAGTGTGTGTGGACCCGTACCCCAGTGAGAGTCAGTGTGTGTGGAACCCGTACCCCAGTGAGAGTCAGTGTGTGTGGAACCCGTACCCCAGTGAGAGTCAGTGTGTGTGGAACCCGTACCCCAGTGAGAGTCAGTGTGTGTGGAACCCGTACCCCAGTGAGAGTCAGTGTGTGTGGAACCCGTACCCCAGTGAGAGTCAGTGTGTGTGGAACCCGTACCCCAGTGAGAGTCAGTGTGTGTGGAACCCGTACCCCAGTGAGAGTCAGTGTGTGTGGAACCCGTACCCCAGTGAGAGTCAGTGTGTGTGGAACCCGTACCCCAGTGAGAGTCAGTGTGTGTGGAACCCGTACCCCAGTGAGAGTCAGTGTGTGGAACCCGTACCCCAGTGAGAGTCAGTGTCTGTGGAACCCGTACCCCAGTGAGAGTCAGTGTGTGTGGAACCCGTACCCCAGTGAGAGTCAGTGTGGTGGAACCCGTACCCCAGTGAGAGTCAGTGTGTGTGGAACCCGTACCCCAGTGAGAGTCAGTGTCTGTGGAACCCGTACCCCAGTGAGAGTCAGTGTCTGTGGAACCCGTACCCCAGTGAGAGTCAGTGTGTGTGAACCCGTACCCCAGTGAGAGTCAGTGTGTGTGGAACCCGTACCCCAGTGAGAGTCAGTGTGTGTGGAACCCGTACCCCAGTGAGAGTCAGTGTGTGGAACCCGTACCCCAGTGAGAGTCAGTGTGTGTGGAACCCGTACCCCAGTGAGAGTCAGTGTGTGTGGAACCCGTACCCCAGTGAGAGTCAGTGTGTGTGGAACCCGTACCCCAGTGAGAGTCAGTGTGTGTGGAACCCGTACCCCAGTGAGAGTCAGTGTGTGTGGAACCCGTACCCCAGTGAGAGTCAGTGTGTGTGGAACCCGTACCCCAGTGAGAGTCAGTGTGTGGAACCCGTACCCCAGTGAGAGTCAGTGTGTGTGGAACCCGTACCCCAGTGAGAGTCAGTGTGTGTGGAACCCGTACCCCAGTGAGAGTCAGTGTCTGTGGAACCCGTACCCCAGTGAGAGTCAGTGTGTGTGGAACCCGTACCCCAGTGAGAGTCAGTGTGTGTGGAACCCGTACCCCAGTGAGAGTCAGTGTGTGTGGAACCCGTACCCCAGTGAGAGTCAGTGTGTGTGGACCCGTACCCCAGTGAGAGTCAGTGTGTGTGGAACCCGTACCCCAGTGAGAGTCAGTGTCTGTGGAACCCGTACCCCAGTGAGAGTCAGTGTGTGTGAACCCGTACCCCAGTGAGAGTCAGTGTGTGTGGAACCCGTACCCCAGTGAGAGTCAGTGTGTGTGGAACCCGTACCCCAGTGAGAGTCAGTGTGTGTGGAACCCGTACCCCAGTGAGAGTCAGTGTGTGTGGAACCCGTACCCCAGTGAGAGTCAGTGTGTGTGGAACCCGTACCCCAGTGAGAGTCAGTGTGTGTGGAACCCGTACCCCAGTGAGAGTCAGTGTGTGTGGAACCCGTACCCCAGTGAGAGTCAGTGTGTGTGGAACCCGTACCCCAGTGAGAGTCAGTGTTGTGGAACCCGTACCCCAGTGAGAGTCAGTGTGTGTGGAACCCGTACCCCAGTGAGAGTCAGTGTGTGTGGAACCCGTACCCCAGTGAGAGTCAGTGTGTGTGGAACCCGTACCCCAGTGAGAGTCAGTGTGTGTGGAACCCGTACCCCAGTGAGAGTCAGTGTGTGTGGAACCCGTACCCCAGTGAGAGTCAGTGTGTGTGAACCCGTACCCCAGTGAGAGTCAGTGTGTGTGGAACCGTACCCCAGTGAGAGTCAGTGTGTGGAACCCGTACCCCAGTGAGAGTCAGTGTGTGTGGAACCCGTACCCCAGTGAGAGTCAGTGTGTGTGGAACCCGTACCCCAGTGAGAGTCAGTGTGTGTGGAACCCGTACCCCAGTGAGAGTCAGTGTGTGTGGAACCCGTACCCCAGTGAGAGTCAGTGTGTGTGGAACCCGTACCCCAGTGAGAGTCAGTGTGTGTGGAACCCGTACCCCAGTGAGAGTCAGTGTCTGTGGAACCCGTACCCCAGTGAGAGTCAGTGTGTGTGGAACCCGTACCCCAGTGAGAGTCAGTGTGTGTGGAACCCGTACCCCAGTGAGAGTCAGTGTGTGTGGAACCCGTACCCCAGTGAGAGTCAGTGTGTGTGGAACCCGTACCCCAGTGAGAGTCAGTGTGTGTGAACCCGTACCCCAGTGAGAGTCAGTGTGTGTGGAACCCGTACCCCAGTGAGAGTCAGTGTGTGTGGAACCCGTACCCCAGTGAGAGTCAGTGTGTGTGGAACCCGTACCCCAGTGAGAGTCAGTGTGTGTGGAACCCGTACCCCAGTGAGAGTCAGTGTGTGTGGAACCCGTACCCCAGTGAGAGTCAGTGTGTGTGGAACCCGTACCCCAGTGAGAGTCAGTGTGTGTGGAACCCGTACCCCAGTGAGAGTCAGTGTGTGTGGAACCCGTACCCCAGTGAGAGTCAGTGTGTGTGGAACCCGTACCCCAGTGAGAGTCAGTGTGTGTGGAACCCGTACCCCAGTGAGAGTCAGTGTGTGGAACCCGTACCCCAGTGAGAGTCAGTGTGTGTGGAACCCGTACCCCAGTGAGAGTCAGTGTCTGTGGAACCCGTACCCCAGTGAGAGTCAGTGTGTGGAACCCGTACCCCAGTGAGAGTCAGTGTGTGTGGAACCCGTACCCCAGTGAGAGTCAGTGTGTGGAAACCGTACCCCAGTGAGAGTCAGTGTGTGTGGAACCCGTACCCCAGTGAGAGTCAGTGTGTGGAACCCGTACCCCAGTGAGAGTCAGTGTGTGTGGAACCCGTACCCCAGTGAGAGTCAGTGTGTGTGGAACCCGTACCCCAGTGAGAGTCAGTGTGTGTGGAACCCGTACCCCAGTGAGAGTCAGTGTGTGTGGAACCCGTACCCCAGTGAGAGTCAGTGTGTGTGGAACCCGTACCCCAGTGAGAGTCAGTGTGTGTGGAACCCGTACCCCAGTGAGAGTCAGTGTGTGTGGAACCCGTACCCCAGTGAGAGTCAGTGTCTGTGGAACCCGTACCCCAGTGAGAGTCAGTGTGTGTGGAACCCGTACCCCAGTGAGAGTCAGTGTGTGTGGAACCCGTACCCCAGTGAGAGTCAGTGTGTGTGGAACCCGTACCCCAGTGAGAGTCAGTGTGTGTGGAACCCGTACCCCAGTGAGAGTCAGTGTCTGTGGAACCCGTACCCCAGTGAGAGTCAGTGTGTGTGGAACCCGTACCCCAGTGAGAGTCAGTGTGTGGAACCCGTACCCCAGTGAGAGTCAGTGTGTGTGGAACCCGTACCCCAGTGAGAGTCAGTGTGTGTGGAACCCGTACCCCAGTGAGAGTCAGTGTCTGTGGAACCCGTACCCCAGTGAGAGTCAGTGTGTGTGGAACCCGTACCCCAGTGAGAGTCAGTGTGTGTGGAACCGTACCCCAGTGAGAGTCAGTGTGTGGAACCCGTACCCCAGTGAGAGTCAGTGTGTGTGGAACCCGTACCCCAGTGAGAGTCAGTGTGTGTGGAACCCGTACCCCAGTGAGAGTCAGTGTGTGTGGAACCCGTACCCCAGTGAGAGTCAGTGTGTGTGGAACCCGTACCCCAGTGAGAGTCAGTGTCTGTGGAACCCGTACCCCAGTGAGAGTCAGTGTGTGTGGAACCCGTACCCCAGTGAGAGTCAGTGTGTGGGAACCCGTACCCCAGTGAGAGTCAGTGTGTGTGGAACCCGTACCCCAGTGAGAGTCAGTGTGTGTGGAACCCGTACCCCAGTGAGAGTCAGTGTGTGTGGAACCCGTACCCCAGTGAGAGTCAGTGTGTGTGGAACCCGTACCCCAGTGAGAGTCAGTGTGTGTGGAACCCGTACCCCAGTGAGAGTCAGTGTGTGTGGAACCCGTACCCCAGTGAGAGTCAGTGTGTGTGGAACCCGTACCCCAGTGAGAGTCAGTGTGTGTGGAACCCGTACCCCAGTGAGAGTCAGTGTGTGTGGAACCCGTACCCCAGTGAGAGTCAGTGTGTGTGGAACCCGTACCCCAGTGAGAGTCAGTGTCTGTGGAACCCGTACCCCAGTGAGAGTCAGTGTGTGTGGAACCCGTACCCCAGTGAGAGTCAGTGTGTGTGGAACCCGTACCCCAGTGAGAGTCAGTGTGTGTGGAACCCGTACCCCAGTGAGAGTCAGTGTGTGTGGAACCCGTACCCCAGTGAGAGTCAGTGTGTGTGGAACCCGTACCCCAGTGAGAGTCAGTGTGTGTGGAACCCGTACCCCAGTGAGAGTCAGTGTGTGTGGAACCCGTACCCCAGTGAGAGTCAGTGTGTGTGGAACCCGTACCCCAGTGAGAGTCAGTGTGTGTGGAACCCGTACCCCAGTGAGAGTCAGTGTGTGTGGAACCCGTACCCCAGTGAGAGTCAGTGTGTGTGGAACCCGTACCCCAGTGAGAGTCAGTGTGTGTGGAACCCGTACCCCAGTGAGAGTCAGTGTGTGTGGAACCCGTACCCCAGTGAGAGTCAGTGTGTGTGGAACCCGTACCCCAGTGAGAGTCAGTGTGTGTGGAACCCGTACCCCAGTGAGTAGTGTGTGTGGAACCCGTACCCCAGTGAGAGTCTGTGTTGTGAACCCGTACCCCAGTGAAGTCAGTGTGTGTGGAACCCGTACCCCAGTGAGAGTCAGTGTTGTGGAACCGTACCCAGTGAGAGTCAGTGTGTGTGGAACCCGTACCCCAGTGAGAGTCAGTGTGTGTGGAACCCGTACCCCAGTGAGAGGCAGTGTCGTGGAACCCGTACCCCAGTGAGAGTCAGTGTCTGGGGAATCCCGTACCCCAGTGAGAGTCAGTGTGGTGTGGAACCGTACCCCAGTGAGAGTCAGTGTGTGTGGAACCCTACCCCAGTGAGAGTCAGTGTGTGTGGAACCCGTACCCCAGTGAGAGTCAGTGTTGTGGAACCCGTACCCCAGTGAGAGTCAGTGTCTGTGGAACCCGTACACCCGATGAGAGTCAGTGTCTGTGGAACCCGTACCCCAGTGAGAGTCAGTTGGTGTGGAACCGTACCCCAGTGAGAGTCAGGTGTGTGGAACCCGTACCCCAGTGAGAGTCAGTGTGTGTGGAACCCGTACCCCAGTGAGAGTCAGTGTGTGTGGAACCCGTACCCCAGTGGAGTACTTGTGCGTGGAACCCGTACCCAGTGAGAGTCAGTGTCTGTGGAACCCGTAACCCCAGTGAGAGTCAGTGTCTGTGGAACCCGTACCCCAGCGAGAGTCCAGTGTGTGTGGAACCCGTACCCCAGTGAGAGTCAGTGTGTGTGGAACCCGTACCCCAGTGAGAGTCAGTGGTGTTGGAACCCGTACCCCAGTGAGAGTCAGTGTGTGTGGAACCCGTACCCCAGTGAGAGTCAGTGTGTGTGGAACCCGTACCCCAGTGAGAGTCAGTGTGTGGAACCCGTACCCCAGTGAGAGTCAGTGTGTGTGGAACCCGTACCCCAGTGAGAGGTCAGTGTTGTGGAACCCGTACCCAGTGAGAGTCAGTGTGTGTGGAACCCTACCCCAGTGAAGTCAGTGTGTGTGAACCCGTACCCAGTGAGAGTCAGTGTGTGTGGAACCGTACCCCAGTGAGAGTCAGTGTGTGTGGAACCCGTACCCCAGTGAGAGTCAGTCGTGTGTGAAACCCGTACCCCAGTGAGAGTCAGTGTGTGTGGAACCCGTACCCCAGTGAGAGTCAGTGTGTGTGGGAACCCGTACCCCAGTGAGAGTCAGTGTCTGTGGAACCTGTACCCCAGTGAGAGTCATGTGTGTGTGGAACCCGTACCCAGTGAGAGTCAGTGTGTGTGGAACCCGTACCCCAGTGAGAGTCAGTGTGTGTGGAACCCGTACCCCAGTGAGAGTCAGTGTGTGTGAACCCGTACCCCAGTGAGAGTCAGTGTGTGTGGAACCCGTACCCCAGTGAGAGTCAGTGTTGTGGAGACACGTACCCCAGTGAGAGTCAGTGTGTGTGAACCCGTACCCCAGTGAGAGTCAGTGTGTGTGGAACCCGTACCCCAGTGAGAGTCAGTGTCTGTGGAACCGTACCCCAGTGAGAGTCAGTGTGTGTGGAACCCGTACCCCAGTGAGAGTCAGTGTGGTGTGGAACCCGTACCCCAGTGAGAGTCAGTGTCTGTGGAACCCGTACCCCAGTGAGAGTCAGTGTGTGTGGAACCCGTACCCCAGTGAGAGTCAGTGTGTGTGGAACCCGTACCCCAGTGAGAGTCAGTGTGTGTGGAACCCGTATCCCAGTGAGAGTCAGTGTCTGTGGAACCCGTACCCCATTGAGAGTCAGTGTGTGTGGAACCCTGTACCCCAGTGAGAGTCAGTGTGTTGGAACCCTACCCCAGTGAGAGTCAGTGTGTGTGGAACCCGTACCCCAGGTGAGAGTCAGTGTCGTGTGGAACCGTACCCCAGTGAAGAGTCAGTGTGTGTGAACCCTACCCCAGGAGAGTCAGTGTGTGTGGAACCCGTAGCCCCAGTGAGAGTCAGGTGGTGTGGGAACCCGTACCCCAGTGAGAGCAGTGTGTGTGGAACCCGTACCCCAGTGAGAGTCAGTGTTGGTGGAACCCGTACCCCAGTGAGGAGTCAGTGTTGTGGAACCCTGTACCCCCAGTGGAGAGTCAATGTGTGTGGAACCCGTATCCCAGTGGGAGAGTCAGTGTGTGGGTACCCGTGAACCCCAGTGAGAGTCAGTGTGTGTGGAAACCCGTACCCCAGTGAGAGTCAGTGTCTGTGGAACCCGTACCCCAGTGAGAGTCAGTGTCTGTGAACCCGTACCCCAGTGAGAGTCAGTGGTGTGGAACCCGTATCCCAGTGAGAGTCAGTGTTGTGTGGAACCGTACCCCAGTGAGAGTCAGTGTGTGTGGAACCTGTACCCCAGTGAGAGTCAGTGTCTGTGGAACCAGTACCCAGTGAGAGTCAGTGTCTGTGGAACCTGTACCCAGTGAGAGTCAGTGTGTGTGGAACCCGTATCCCAGTGAGAGTCAGTGTGTGTGAACCGTACCCCAGTGAGAGTCAGTGTGTGTGGAACCCTGTACCCCAGTGAGAGTCAGTGTGTGTGGAACCCGTACCCCAGTGAGAGTCAGTGTGTGTGGAACCCGTACCCCAGTGAGAGTAGTTGTTGTGGAACCCGTACCCCAGTGAGAGTCAGTGGTGTGGAACCCGTACCCCAGTGAGAGTCAGTGTGTGTGGAACCCGTACCCCAGTGAGAGTCAGTGTGTGTGGATCCCTACCCCAGTGAAGTCAGTGTGTGTGAACCCGTACCCCAGTGAGAGTCAGTGTGTGTGGAACCCGTACCCCAGTGAGAGTCAGTGTGTGTGAACCCGTACCCCAGTGAGAGTCAGTGTTGTGGAACCCGTACCCCAGTGAGAGTCAGTGTGTGTGGAACCCGTACCCCAGTGAGAGTCAGTGTGTGTGGAACCCGTACCCAGTGAGAGTCAGTGTGTGTGGAACCCGTACCCCAGTGAGAGTCAGTGTCTGTGGAACCCGTACCCCAGTGAGGAGTCAGTGTCTGTGGAACCCGTACCCCCAGTGAGAGTCAGTGTGTGTGGAACCCGTACCCCAGTGAGAGTCAGTGTGTGTGGAACCCGTACCCCAGTGAGAGTCAGTGTCTGTGGAACCCGTACCCCAGTGAGAGTCAGTGTCTGTGGAACCCGTACCCCAGTGAGAGTCAGTGTCTGTGGAACCCGTACCCCAGTGAGAGTCAGTGTGTGTGGAACCCGTACCCCAGTGAGAGTCAGTGTGTGTGGAACCCGTACCCCAGTGAGAGTCAGTGTGTGTGGAACCCGTACCCCAGTGAGAGTCAGTGTCTGTGGAACCCGTACCCCAGTGAGAGTCAGTGTCTGTGGAACCCGTACCCCAGTGAGAGTCAGTGTCTGTGGAACCCGTACCCCAGTGAGAGTCAGTGTGTGTGGAACCCGTACCCCAGTGAGAGTCAGTGTGTGTGGAACCCGTACCCCAGTGAGAGTCAGTGTGTGTGGAACCCGTACCCCAGTGAGAGTCAGTGTGTGTGGAACCGTACCCCAGTGAGAGTCAGTGTTGTGGAACCCGTACCCCAGTGAGAGTCAGTGTCTGTGGAACCCGTACCCCAGTGAGAGTCAGTGTGTGTGGAACCCGTACCCCAGTGAGAGTCAGTGTGTGTGGAACCCGTACCCCAGTGAGAGTCAGTGTGTGTGGAACCCGGACCCCAGTGAGAGTCAGTGTGTGTGGAACCCGTACCCCAGTGAGAGTCAGTGTCTGTGGAACCCGTACCCCAGTGAGAGTCAGTGTCTGTGGAACCCGTACCCCAGTGAGAGTCAGTGTCTGTGGAACCCGTACCCCAGTGAGAGTCAGTGTCTGTGGAACCCGTACCCCAGTGAGAGTCAGTGTGTGTGGAACCCGTACCCCAGTGAGAGTCAGTGTCTGTGGAACCCGTACCCCAGTGAGAGTCAGTGTCTGTGGAACCCGTACCCCAGTGAGAGTCAGTGTCTGTGGAACCCGTACCCCAGTGAGAGTCAGTGTGTGTGGAACCCGTACCCCAGTGAGAGTCAGTGTGTGTGGAACCCGTACCCCAGTGAGAGTCAGTGTGTGTGGAACCCGTACCCCAGTGAGAGTCAGTGTGTGTGGAACCCGTACCCCAGTGAGAGTCAGTGTCTGTGGAACCCGTACCCCAGTGAGAGTCAGTGTCTGTGGAACCCGTACCCCAGTGAGAGTCAGTGTCTGTGGAACCCCGTACCCCAGTGAGAGTCAGTGTGTGTGGAACCCGTACCCCAGTGAGGAGTCAGTGTGTGTGGAACCCGTACCCCAGTGAGAGTCAGTGTCGTGTGGAACCCGTACCCCAGTGAGAGTCAGTGTCTGTGGAACCCGTACCCCAGTGAGAGTCAGTGTCTGTGGAACCCGTACCCCAGTGAGAGTCAGTGTGTGTGGAACCCGTACCCCAGTGAGAGTCAGTGTGTGTGGAACCCGTACCCCAGTGAGAGTCAGTGTGTGTGGAACCCGTACCCCAGTGAGAGTCAGTGTGTGTGGAACCCGTACCCCAGTGAGAGTCAGTGTGTGTGGAACCCGTACCCCAGTGAGAGTCAGTGTGTGTGGAACCCGTACCCCAGTGAGAGTCAGTGTGTGTGGAACCCGTACCCCAGTGAGAGTCAGTGTGTGTGGAACCCGTACCCCAGTGAGAGTCAGTGTGTGTGGAACCCGTACCCCAGTGAGAGTCAGTGTGTGTGGAACCCGTACCCCAGTGAGAGTCAGTGGTGTGGAACCCGTACCCCAGTGAGAGTCAGTGTGTGTGGAACCCGTACCCCAGTGAGAGTCAGTGTGTGTGGAACCCGTACCCCAGTGAGAGTCAGTGTGTGTGGAACCCGTACCCCAGTGAGAGTCAGTGTGTGTGGAACCCGTACCCCAGTGAGAGTCAGTGTGTGTGGAACCCGTACCCCAGTGAGAGTCAGTGTCGGTGGAACCCGTACCCCAGTGAGAGTCAGTGTCTGTGGAACCCGTACCCCAGTGAGAGTCAGTGTGTGTGGAACCCGTACCCCAGTGAGAGTCAGTGTGTGTGGAACCCGTACCCCAGTGAGAGTCAGTGTCTGTGGAACCGTACCCCAGTGAGAGTCAGTGATTGTGGAACCCGTACCCCAGTGAGAGTCAGTGTGTGTGGAACCCGTACCCCAGTGAGAGTCAGTGTGTGTGGAACCCGTACCCCAGTGAGAGTCAGTGTGTGTGGAACCCGTACCCCAGTGAGAGTCAGTGTGGTGTGGAACCCGTACCCCAGTGAGAGTCAGTGTGTGTGGAACCCGTTACCCCAGTGAGAGTCAGTGTGTGTGGAACCCGTACCCCAGTGAGAGTCAGTGTGTGTGGAACCCGTACCCCAGTGAGAGTCAGTGTCTGTGGAACCCGTACCCCAGTGAGAGTCAGTGTGTGTGGAACCCGTACCCCAGTGAGAGTCAGTGTGTGTGGAACCGTACCCCAGTGAGAGTCAGTGTGTGTGGAACCCGTACCCCAGTGAGAGTCAGTGTGTGTGGAACCCGTACCCCAGTGAGAGTCAGTGTCTGTGGAACCCGTACCCCAGTGAGAGTCAGTGTGTGTGGAACCCGTACCCCAGTGAGAGTCAGTGTGTGTGGAACCCGTACCCAGTGAGAGTCAGTGTCTGTGGAACCCGTACCCCAGTGAGAGTCAGTGTGTGTGGAACCCGTACCCCAGTGAGAGTCAGTGTGTGTGGAACCCGTACCCCAGTGAGAGTCAGTGTCTGTGGAACCCGTACCCCAGTGAGAGTCAGTGTGTGTGGAACCCGTACCCCAGTGAGAGTCAGTGTTGTGTGGAACCCGTACCCCAGTGAGAGTCAGTGTGTGTGGAACCCGTACCCCAGTGAGAGTCAGTGTGTGTGGAACCCGTACCCAGTGAGAGTCAGTGTCTGTGGAACCCGTACCCCAGTGAGAGTCAGTGTCTGTGGAACCCGTACCCCAGTGAGAGTCAGTGTGTGTGGAACCCGTACCCCAGTGAGAGTCAGTGTCTGTGGAACCCGTACCCCAGTGAGAGTCAGTGTGTGTGGAACCCGTACCCCAGTGAGAGTCAGTGTGTGTGGAACCCGTACCCCAGTGAGAGTCAGTGTCTGTGGAACCCGTACCCCAGTGAGAGTCAGTGTGTGTGGAACCCGTACCCCAGTGAGAGTCAGTGTGTGTGGAACCCGTACCCCAGTGAGAGTCAGTGTCTGTGGAACCCGTACCCCAGTGAGAGTCAGTGTGTGTGGAACCCGTACCCCAGTGAGAGTCAGTGTGTGGAACCCGTACCCCAGTGAGAGTCAGTGTGTGTGGAACCCGTACCCCAGTGAGAGTCAGTGTGTGTGGAACCCGTACCCAGTGAGAGTCAGTGTGTGTGGAACCCGTACCCCAGTGAGAGTCAGTGTGTGTGGAACCCGTACCCCAGTGAGAGTCAGTGTGTGTGGAACCCGTACCCCAGTGAGAGTCAGTGTGTGTGGAACCCGTACCCCAGTGAGAGTCAGTGTGTGTGGAACCCGTACCCCAGTGAGAGTCAGTGTGTGTGGAACCCGTACCCCAGTGAGAGTCAGTGTGTGTGGAACCCGTACCCCAGTGAGAGTCAGTGTGTGTGGAACCCGTACCCCAGTGAGAGTCAGTGTGTGTGGAACCCGTACCCCAGTGAGAGTCAGTGTGTGTGGAACCCGTACCCCAGTGAGAGTCAGTGTGTGTGGAACCCGTACCCCAGTGAGAGTCAGTGTGTGTGGAACCCGTACCCCAGTGAGAGTCAGTGTGTGTGGAACCCGTACCCCAGTGAGAGTCAGTGTGTGTGGAACCCGTACCCCAGTGAGAGTCAGTGTGTGTGGAACCCGTACCCCAGTGAGAGTCAGTGTGTGTGGAACCCGTACCCCAGTGAGAGTCAGTGTGTGTGGAACCCGTACCCCAGTGAGAGTCAGTGTGTGTGGAACCCGTACCCCAGTGAGAGTCAGTGTTGTGGAACCCGTACCCCAGTGAGAGTCAGTGTGTGTGGAACCCGTACCCCAGTGAGAGTCAGTGTGTGTGGAACCCGTACCCCAGTGAGAGTCAGTGTGTGTGGAACCCGTACCCCAGTGAGAGTCAGTGTCTGTGGAACCCTGTACCCCAGTGAGAGTCAGTGTGTGTGGAACCCGTACCCCAGTGAGAGTCAGTGTGTGTGGAACCCGTACCCCAGTGAGAGTCAGTGTGTGTGGAACCCGTACCCCAGTGAGAGTCAGTGTGTGTGGAACCCGTACCCCAGTGAGAGTCAGTGTGTGTGGAACCCGTACCCAGTGAGAGTCAGTGTGTGTGGAACCCGTACCCCAGTGAGAGTCAGTGTGTGTGGAACCCGTACCCCAGTGAGAGTCAGTGTGTGTGGAACCCGTACCCCAGTGAGAGTCAGTGTGTGTGGAACCCGTACCCCAGTGAGAGTCAGTGTGTGTGGAACCCGTACCCCAG
Source organism: Squalus acanthias (assembly GCA_030390025.1). Lineage (NCBI taxonomy): Eukaryota > Metazoa > Chordata > Chondrichthyes > Squaliformes > Squalidae > Squalus > Squalus acanthias. Next base: position 27,440,006 of record CM059450.1, on the reverse strand, counting down.
TGAGAGTCAGTGTGTGTGGAACCCGTACCCCAGTGAGAGTCAGTGTGTGTGGAACCCGTACCCCAGTGAGAGTCAGTGTGTGTGGAACCCGTACCCCAGTGAGAGTCAGTGTGTGTGGAACCCGTACCCCAGTGAGAGTCAGTGTGTGTGGAACCCGTACCCCAGTGAGAGTCAGTGTGTGTGGAACCCGTACCCCAGTGAGAGTCAGTGTGTGTGGAACCCGTACCCCAGTGAGAGTCAGTGTGTGTGGAACCCGTACCCCAGTGAGAGTCAGTGTGTGTGGAACCCGTACCCCAGTGAGAGTCAGTGTGTGTGGAACCCGTACCCCAGTGAGAGTCAGTGTGTGTGGAACCCGTACCCCAGTGAGAGTCAGTGTGTGGGAGACCCGTACCCCAGTGAGAGTCAGTGTGTGTGGAACCCGTACCCCAGTGAGAGTCAGTGTGTGTGGAACCCGTACCCCAGTGAGAGTCAGTGTGTGTGGAACCCGTACCCCAGTGAGAGTCAGTGTGTGTGGAACCCGTACCCCAGTGAGAGTCAGTGTGTGTGGAACCCGTACCCAGTGAGAGTCAGTGTGTGTGGAACCCGTACCCCAGTGAGAGTCAGTGTGTGTGGAACCCGTACCCCAGTGAGAGTCAGTGTGTGTGGAACCGTACCCCAGTGAGAGTCAGTGTGTGTGGAACCCGTACCCCAGTGAGAGTCAGTGTGTGTGGAACCCGTACCCCAGTGAGAGTCAGTGTGTGTGGAACCCGTACCCCAGTGAGAGTCAGTGTGTGTGGAACCCGTACCCCAGTGAGAGTCAGTGTCTGTGGAACCCGTACCCCAGTGAGAGTCAGTGTGTGTGGAACCCGTACCCCAGTGAGAGTCAGTGTGTGTGGAACCCGTACCCCAGTGAGAGTCAGTGTGTGTGGAACCCGTACCCCAGTGAGAGTCAGTGTCTGTGGAACCCGTACCCCAGTGAGAGTCAGTGTGTGTGGAACCCGTACCCCAGTGAGAGTCAGTGTGTGTGGAACCCGTACCCCAGTGAGAGTCAGTGTGTGTGGAACCCGTACCCCAGTGAGAGTCAGTGTGTGTGGAACCCGTACCCCAGTGAGAGTCAGTGTGTGTGGAACCCGTACCCCAGTGAGAGTCAGTGTGTGTGGAACCCGTACCCCAGTGAGAGTCAGTGTGTGTGGAACCCGTACCCCAGTGAGAGTCAGTGTGTGTGGAACCCGTACCCCAGTGAGAGTCAGTGTGGTGTGGAACCCGTACCCCAGTGAGAGTCAGTGTGTGTGGAACCCGTACCCCAGTGAGAGTCAGTGTGTGTGGAACCCGTACCCCAGTGAGAGTCAGTGTGTGTGGAACCCGTACCCCAGTGAGAGTCAGTGTGTGTGGAACCCGTACCCCAGTGAGAGTCAGTGTGTGTGGAACCTGTACCCCAGTGAGAGTCAGTGTCTGTGGAACCCGTACCCCAGTGAGAGTCAGTGTCTGTGGAACCCGTACCCCAGTGAGAGTCAGTGTCTGTGGAACCTGTACCCCAGTGAGAGTCAGTGTGGTGTGGAACCCGTACCCCAGTGAGAGTCAGTGTGTGTGGAACCCGTACCCCAGTGAGAGTCAGTGTCTGTGGAACTGTACCCCAGTGAGAGTCAGTGTGTGTGGAACCCGTACCCCAGTGAGAGTCAGTGTGTGTGGAACCCGTACCCCAGTGAGAGTCAGTGTGTGTGGAACCCGTACCCCAGTGAGAGTCAGTGTGTGTGGAACCTGTACCCCAGTGAGAGTCAGTGTCTGTGGAACCCGTACCCCAGTGAGAGTCAGTGTCTGTGGAACCCGTACCCCAGTGAGAGTCAGTGTGCGTGGAACCCGTACCCCAGTGAGAGTCAGTGTGTGTGGAACCCGTACCCCAGTGAGAGTCAGTGTGTGTGGAACCCGTACCCCAGTGAGAGTCAGTGTGTGTGGAACCCGTACCCAGTGAGAGTCAGTGTCTGTGGAACCCGTACCCAGTGAGAGTCAGTGTGTGTGGAACCCGTACCCCAGTGAGAGTCAGTGTGTGTGGAACCCGTACCCCAGTGAGAGTCAGTGTCTGTGGAACCCGTACCCCAGTGAGAGTCAGTGTCTGTGGAACCCGTACCCCAGTGAGAGTCAGTGTCTGTGGAACCCGTACCCCAGTGAGAGTCAGTGTCTGTGGAACCCGTACCCCAGTGAGAGTCAGTGTGTGTGGAACCCGTACCCCAGTGAGAGTCAGTGTGTGTGGAACCCGTACCCAGTGAGAGTCAGTGTCTGTGGAACCTGTACCCAGTGAGAGTCAGTGTGTGTGGAACCTTTACCCAGTGAGAGTCAGTGTGTGTGGAACCCGTACCCCAGTGAGAGTCAGTGTCTGTGGAACCTGTACCCCAGTGAGAGTCAGTGTGTGTGGAACCCGTACCCCAGTGAGAGTCAGTGTGTGTGGAACCCGTACCCCAGTGAGAGTCAGTGTGTGTGGAACCCGTACCCCAGTGAGAGTCAGTGTGTGTGGAACCCGTACCCCAGTGAGAGTCAGTGTGTGTGGAACCCGTACCCCAGTGAGAGTCAGTGTGTGTGGAACCGTACCCAGTGAGAGTCAGTGTGTGTGGAACCCGTACCCCAGTGAGAGTCAGTGTGTGTGGAACCCGTACCCCAGTGAGAGTCAGTGTGTGTGGAACCTGTACCCCAGTGAGAGTCAGTGTGTGGAACCCGTACCCCAGTGAGAGTCAGTGTGTGTGGAACCCGTACCCCAGTGAGAGTCAGTGTGTGTGGAACCCGTACCCCAGTGAGAGTCAGTGTGTGTGGAACCCGTACCCCAGTGAGAGTCAGTGTGTGTGGAACCCGTACCCCAGTGAGAGTCAGTGTGTGTGGAACCCGTACCCCAGTGAGAGTCAGTGTGTGTGGAACCCGTACCCCAGTGAGAGTCAGTGTGTGTGGAACCTGTACCCCAGTGAGAGTCAGTGTGTGGAACCCGTACCCCAGTGAGAGTCAGTGTGTGTGGAACCGTACCCCAGTGAGTGTCAGTGTGTGTGGAACTGTACCACAGTGAGAGTCAGTGTGTGTGGAACCCGTACCCCAGTGAGAGTCAGTGTCTGTGGAACCCGTACCCCAGTGAGAGTCAGTGTGTGTGGAACCCGTACCGCAGTGAGAGTCAGTGTGTGTGGAACCCGTAACCCAGTGAGAGTCAGTGTCTGTGGAACCCGTACCCCAGCGAGAGTCAGTGTCTGTGGAACACGTACCCCAGCGAGAGTCAGTGTCTGTGGAACCCGTACCCCAGTGAGAGTCAGTGTGTGTGGAACCCGTACCCCAGTGAGAGTCAGTGTGTGTGGAACCCGTACCCCAGTGAGAGTCAGTGTGTGGTGTGGAACCCGTACCCCAGTGAGAGTCAGTGTGTGTGTGGAACCCGTACCCCAGTGAGAGTCAGTGTGTGTGGAACCCGTACCCCAGTGGGAGTCAGTGTGTGTGGAACCCGTAACCCAGGGAGAGTCAGTGTCTGTGGAACCCGTACCCCAGTGAGAGTCAGTGTGTGTGGAACCCGTACCCCAGTGAGAGTCAGTGTGGTGTGGAACCCGTACCCCAGTGAGAGTCAGTGTGTGTGGAACCCGTACCCCAGTGAGAGTCAGTGTGTGTGGAACCCGTACCCCAGTGAGAGTCAGTGTGTGTGGAACCCGTACCCCAGTGAGAGTCAGTGTGTGTGGAACCCGTACCCCAGTGAGAGTCAGTGTGTGTGGAACCCGTACCCCAGTGAGAGTCAGTGTGTGTGGAACCCGTACCCCAGTGAGAGTCAGTGTCTGTGGAACCCGTACCCCAGTGAGAGTCAGTGTCTGTGGAACCCGTACCCCAGCGAGAGTCAGTGTGTGTGGAACCCGTACCCCAGTGAGAGTCAGTGTGTGGTGTGGAACCCGTACCCCAGTGAGAGTCAGTGTGTGTGGAACCCGTACCCCAGTGAGAGTCAGTGTGTGTGGAACCCGTACCCAGTGAGAGTCAGTGTCTGTGGAACCTGTACCCCAGTGAGAGTCAGTGTGTGGTGTGGAACCCGTACCCCAGTGAGAGTCAGTGTGTGTGGAACCCGTACCCCAGTGAGAGTCAGTGTCTGTGGAACGTACCCCAGTGAAAGTCAGTGTGTGTGGAACCCGTACCCCAGTGAGAGTCAGTGTGTGTGGAACCTGTACCCCAGTGAGAGTCAGTGTGTGTGGAACCCGTACCCCAGTGAGAGTCAGTGTGTGTGGAACCTGTACCCCAGTGAGAGTCAGTGTCTGTGGAACCCGTACCCCAGTGAGAGTCAGTGTCTGTGGAACCCGTACCCCAGCGAGAGTCAGAGTGCGTGGAACCCGTACCCCAGTGAGAGTCAGTGTGTGGTGTGGAACCCATACCCCAGTGAGAGTCAGTGTGTGTGGAACCCGTACCCCAGTGAGAGTCAGTGTGTGTGGAACCCGTACCCCAGTGAGAGTCAGTGTGTGTGGAACCCGTACCCAGTGAGAGTCAGTGTCTGTGGAACCCGTACCCCAGTGAGAGTCAGTGTGTGTGGAACCCGTACCCCAGTGAGAGTCAGTGTGTGTGTGGAACCCGTACCCCAGTGAGAGTCAGTGTCTGTGGAACCCGTACCCCAGTGAGAGTCAGTGTCTGTGGAACCCGTACCCCAGTGAGAGTCAGTGTCTGTGGAACCTGTACCCCAGTTAGAGTCAATGTCTGTGGAACCCGTATCCCAGTGAGAGTCAGTGTGTGTGGAACCCGTACCCCAGTGAGAGTCAGTGTGTGTGAAACCCGTACCCCAGTGAGAGTCAGTGTGTGTGAAACCCGTACCCCAGTGAGAGTCAGTGTCTGTGGAACCTGTACCCCAGTGAGAGTCAGTGTGTGTGGAACCCGTATCCCAGTGAGAGTCAGTGTGTGTGGAACCCGTACCCCAGTGAGAGTCAGTGTCTGTGGAACCTGTCCCCCAGTGAGAGTCAGTGTGTGTGGAACCCGTACCCCAGTGAGAGTCAGTGTGTGTGGAACCCGTACCCCAGTGAGAGTCAGTGTGTGTGGAACCCGTACCCCAGTGAGAGTCAGTGTGTGTGGAACCCGTACTCCAGTGAGAGTCAGTGTGTGGAACCCGTACCCCAGTGAGAGTCAGTGTGTGTGGAACCCGTACCCAGTGAGAGTCAGTGTGTGTGGAACCCGTACCCCAGTGAGAGTCAGTGTGTGTGGAACCCGTACCCCAGTGAGAGTCAGTGTGTGTGGAACCTGTACCCCAGTGAGAGTCAGTGTGTGGAACCCGTACCCCAGTGAGAGTCAGTGTGTGTGGAACCCGTACCCCAGTGAGAGTCAGTGTGTGTGGAACCTGTACCCCAGTGAGAGTCAGTGTGTGTGGAACCCGTACCCCAGTGAGAGTCAGTGTGTGTGGAACCCGTACCCCAGTGAGAGTCAGTGTGTGTGGAACCCGTACCCCAGTGAGAGTCAGTGTGTGTGGAACCCGTACCCCAGTGAGAGTCAGTGTGTGTGGAACCCGTACCCCAGTGAGAGTCAGTGTGTGTGGAACCTGTACCACAGTGAGAGTCAGTGTGTGTGGAACCCGTACCCCAGTGAGAGTCAGTGTCTGTGGAACCCGTACCCCAGTGAGAGTTAGTGTGTGTGGAACCCGTACCCCAGTGAGAGTCAGTGTGTGTGGAACCTGTACCCCAGTGAGAGTCAGTGTGTGGAACCCGTACCCCAGTGAGAGTCAGTGTCTGTGGAACCCGTAACCCAGTGAGAGTCAGTGTGTGTGGAATCCGTACCCCAGTGAGAGTCAGTGTCTGTGGAACCCGTACCCCAGCGAGAGTCAGTGTGTGTGGAACCCGTACCCCAGTGAGAGTCAGTGTGTGGTGTGGAACCCGTACCCCAGTGAGAGTCAGTGTGTGTGGAACCCGTACCCCAGTGAGAGTCAGTGTGTGTGGAACCCGTACCCAGTGAGAGTCAGTGTCTGTGGAACCCGTACCCCAGTGAGAGTCAGTGTGTGTGGAACCCGTACCCCAGTGAGAGTCAGTGTGTGTGTGGAACCCGTACCCCAGTGAGAGTCAGTGTCTGTGGAACCCGTACCCCAGTGAGAGTCAGTGTCTGTGGAACCCGTATCCCAGTGAGAGTCAGTGTGTGTGGAACCCGTACCCCAGTGAGAGTCAGTGTGTGTGAAACCCGTACCCCAGTGAGAGTCAGTGTCTGTGGAACCTGTACCCAGTGAGAGTCAGTGTGTGTGGAACCCATATCCCAGTGAGAGTCAGTGTGTGTGGAACCCGTATCCAGTGAGAGTCAGTGTCTGTGGAACCTGTACCCCAGTGAGAGTCAGTGTGTGTGGAACCCGTACCCCAGTGAGAGTCAGTGTGTGTGGAACCCGTACCCCAGTGAGAGTCAGTGTGTGTGGAACCCGTACCCCAGTGAGAGTCAGTGTGTGTGGAACCCGTACCCCAGTGAGAGTCAGTGTGTGTGGAACCCGTACCCCAGTGAGAGTCAGTGTGTGTGGAACCCGTACCCAGTGAGAGTCAGTGTGTGTGGAACCCGTACCCCAGTGAGAGTCAGTGTGTGTGGAACCCGTACCCCAGTGAGAGTCAGTGTGTGTGGAACTGTACCACAGTGAGAGTCAGTGTGTGTGGAACCCGTACCCCAGTGAGAGTCAGTGTGTGTGGAACCTGTACCCCAGTGAGAGTCAGTGTGTGTGGAACCCGTACCCGAGTGAGAGTCAGTGTGTGTGGAACCCGTACCCAGTGAGAGTCAGTGTGTGTGGAACCCGTACCCCAGTGAGAGTCAGTGTGTGTGGAACCCGTACCCCAGTGAGAGTCAGTGTGTGTGGAACCCGTACCCCAGTGAGAGTCAGTGTGTGTGGAACCCGTATCCCAGTGAGAGTCAGTGTGTGTGGAACCCGTACCCCAGTGAGAGTCAGTGTGTGTGGAACCCGTACCCCAGTGAGAGTCAGTGTGTGTGGAACCCGTACCCCAGTGAGAGTCAGTGTGTGTGGAACCCGTACCCCAGTGAGAGTCAGTGTGTGTGGAACCCGTACCCCAGTGAGAGTCAGTGTGTGTAGAACCCGTACCCAGTGAGAGTCAGTGTGTGTGGAACCCGTACCCCAGTGAGAGTCAGTGTGTGTGGAACCCGTACCCCAGTGAGAGTCAGTGTCTGTGGAACCCGTACCCCAGTGAGAGTCAGTGTCTGTGGAACCCGTACCCCAGTGAGAGTCAGTGTCTGTGGAACCCGTACCCCAGTGAGAGTCAGTGTCTGTGGAACCCGTACCCCAGTGAGAGTCAGTGTGTGTGGAACCCGTACCCCAGTGAGAGGCAGTGTGTGTAGAACCCGTACCCCAGTGAGTCAGTGTGTGTGGAACCCGTACCCCAGTGAGTTAGTGTGTGTGGAACCCGTACCCCAGTGAGAGTCAGTGTGTGTGGAACCCGTACCCCAGTGAGAGTCAGTGTGTGTGGAACCCGTACCCCAGTGAGAGTCAGTGTGTGTGGAACCCGTACCCCAGTGAGAGTCAGTGTGTGTGGAACCCGTACCCAGTGAGAGTCAGTGTCTGTGGAACCCGTACCCCAGTGAGAGTCAGTGTCTGTGGAACCCGTACCCCAGTGAGAGTCAGTGTCTGTGGAACCCGTACCCCAGTGAGAGTCAGTGTCTGTGGAACCCGTACCCCAGTGAGAGTCAGTGTCTGTGGAACCCGTACCCCAGTGAGAGTCAGTGTGTGTGGAACCCGTACCCCAGTGAGAGTCAGTGTGTGTGGAACCCGTACCCCAGTGAGAGTCAGTGTGTGTGGAACCCGTACCCCAGTGAGAGTCAGTGTGTGTGGAACCCGTACCCCAGTGAGAGTCAGTGTCTGTGGAACCCGTACCCCAGTGAGAGTCAGTGTCTGTGGAACCCGTACCCCAGTGAGAGTCAGTGTCTGTGGAACCCGTACCCCAGTGAGAGTCAGTGTCTGTGGAACCCGTACCCCAGTGAGAGTCAGTGTGTGTGGAACCCGTACCCCAGTGAGACGCAGTGTGTGTAGAACCCGTACCCCAGTGAGTCAGTGTGTGTGGAACCCGTACCCCAGTGAGAGTCAGTGTGTGTGGAACCCGTACCCCAGTGAAAGTCAGTGTGTGGAACCCGTACCCCAGTGAGAGTCAGTGTGTGTGGAACCCGTACCCCAGTGAGAGTCAGTGTGTGTGGAACCCGTACCCCAGTGAGAGTCAGTGTGTGTGGAACCCGTACCCCAGTGAGAGTCAGTGTGTGTGGAACCCGTACCCCAGTGAGAGTCAGTGTGTGTGGAACCGTACCCCAGTGAGAGTCAGTGTGTGTGGAACCCGTACCCCAGTGAGAGTCAGTGTGTGTGGAACTGTACCCCAGTGAGAGTCAGTGTGTGGAACCCGTACCCCAGTGAGAGTCAGTGTGTGTGGAACCTGTACCCCAGTGAGTGTCAGTGTGTGTGGAACTGTACCACAGTGAGAGTCAGTGTGTGTGGAACCCGTACCCCAGTGAGAGTCAGTGTCTGTGGAACCCGTACCCCAGTGAGAGTCAGTGTGTGTGGAACCCGTACCCCAGTGAGAGTCAGTGTGTGTGGAACCCATAACCCAGTGAGAGTCAGTGTCTGTGGAACCCGTACCCCAGCGAGAGTCAGTGTCTGTGGAACACGTACCCCAGCGAGAGTCAGTGTCTGTGGAACCCGTACCCCAGTGAGAGTCAGTGTGTGTGGAACCCGTACCCCAGTGAGAGTCAGTGTGTGTGGAACCCGTACCCCAGTGAGAGTCAGTGTGTGGTGTGGAACCCGTACCCCAGTGAGAGTCAGTGTGTGGTGTGGAACCCGTACCCCAGTGAGAGTCAGTGTGTGTGGAACCCGTACCCCAGTGGGAGTCAGTGTGTGTGGAACCCGTAACCCAGGGAGAGTCAGTGTCTGTGGAACCCGTACCCCAGTGAGAGTCAGTGTGTGTGGAACCCGTACCCCAGTGAGAGTCAGTGTGGTGTGGAACCCGTACCCCAGTGAGAGTCAGTGTCTGTGGAACCCGTACCCCAGCGAGAGTCAGTGTGTGTGGAACCCGTACCCCAGTGAGAGTCAGTGTGTGGTGTGGAACCCGTACCCCAGTGAGAGTCTGTGTGTGTGGAACCCGTACCCCAGTGAGAGTCAGTGTGTGTGGAACCCGTACCCAGTGAGAGTCAGTGTCTGTGGAACCTGTACCCCAGTGAGAGTCAGTGTGTGGTGTGGAACCCGTACCCCAGTGAGAGTCAGTGTGTGTGGAACCCGTACCCCAGTGAGAGTCAGTGTCTGTGGAACTGTATCCCAGTGAAAGTCAGTGTGTGTGGAACCCGTACCCCAGTGAGAGTCAGTGTGTGTGGAACCTGTACCCCAGTGAGAGTCAGTGTGTGTGGAACCCGTACCCCAGTGAGAGTCAGTGTGTGTGGAACCTGTACCCCAGTGAGAGTCAGTGTCTGTGGAACCCGTACCCCAGTGAGAGTCAGTGTCTGTGGAACCCGTACCCCAGCGAGAGTCAGAGTGCGTGGAACCCGTACCCCAGTGAGAGTCAGTGTGTGGTGTGGAACCCGTACCCCAGTGAGAGTCAGTGTGTGTGGAACCCGTACCCCAGTGAGAGTCAGTGTGTGTGGAACCCGTACCCAGTGAGAGTCAGTGTCTGTGGAACCCGTACCCCAGTGAGAGTCAGTGTGTGTGGAACCCGTACCCCAGTGAGAGTCAGTGTGTGTGTGGAACCCGTACCCCAGTGAGAGTCAGTGTCTGTGGAACCCGTACCCCAGTGAGAGTCAGTGTCTGTGGAACCCGTACCCCAGTGAGAGTCAGTGTCTGTGGAACCTGTACCCCAGTTAGAGTCAATGTCTGTGGAACCCGTATCCCAGTGAGAGTCAGTGTGTGTGGAACCCGTACCCCAGTGAGAGTCAGTGTGTGTGAAACCCGTACCCCAGTGAGAGTCAGTGTCTGTGGAACCTGTACCCCAGTGAGAGTCAGTGTGTGTGGAACCCGTATCCCAGTGAGAGTCAGTGTGTGTGGAACCCGTATCCCAGTGAGAGTCAGTGTCTGTGGAACCTGTACCCCAGTGAGAGTCAGTGTGTGTGGAACCTGTACCCCAGTGAGAGTCAGTGTGTGTGGAACCCGTACCCCAGTGAGAGTCAGTGTGTGTGGAACCCGTACCCCAGTGAGAGTCAGTGTGTGTGGAACCCGTACCCCAGTGAGAGTCAGTGTGTGTGGAACCCGTACCCCAGTGAGAGTCAGTGTGTGTGGAACCCGTACCCAGTGAGAGTCAGTGTGTGTGGAACCCGTACCCCAGTGAGAGTCAGTGTGTGTGGAACCCGTACCCCAGTGAGAGTCAGTGTGTGTGGAACCTGTACCCCAGTGAGAGTCAGTGTGTGGAACCCGTACCCCAGTGAGAGTCAGTGTGTGGAACCCGTACCCCAGTGAGAGTCAGTGTGTGTGGAACCCGTACCCCAGTGAGAGTCAGTGTGTGTGGAACCTGTACCCCAGTGAGAGTCAGTGTGTGTGGAACCCGTACCCCAGTGAGAGTCAGTGTGTGTGGAACCCGTACCCCAGTGAGAGTCAGTGTGTGTGGAACCCGTACCCCAGTGAGAGTCAGTGTGTGTGGAACCCGTACCCCAGTGAGAGTCAGTGTGTGTGGAACCCGTACCCCAGTGAGAGTCAGTGTGTGTGGAACTGTACCACAGTGAGAGTCAGTGTGTGTGGAACCCGTACCCCAGTGAGAGTCAGTGTCTGTGGAACCCGTACCCCAGTGAGAGTTAGTGTGTGTGGAACCCGTACCCCAGTGAGAGTTAGTGTGTGTGGAACCTGTACCCCAGTGAGAGTCAGTGTGTGGAACCCGTACCCCAGTGAGAGTCAGTGTCTGTGGAACCCGTAACCCAGTGAGAGTCAGTGTGTGTGGAATCCGTACCCCAGTGAGAGTCAGTGTCTGTGGAACCCGTACCCCAGCGAGAGTCAGAGTGTGTGGAACCCGTACCCCAGTGAGAGTCAGTGTGTGGTGTGGAACCCGTACCCCAGTGAGAGTCAGTGTGTGTGGAACCCGTACCCCAGTGAGAGTCAGTGTGTGTGGAACCCGTACCCAGTGAGAGTCAGTGTCTGTGGAACCCGTACCCCAGTGAGAGTCAGTGTGTGTGGAACCCGTACCCCAGTGAGAGTCAGTGTGTGTGTGGAACCCGTACCCCAGTGAGAGTCAGTGTCTGTGGAACCCGTACCCCAGTGAGAGTCAGTGTCTGTGGAACCCGTATCCCAGTGAGAGTCAGTGTGTGTGGAACCCGTACCCCAGTGAGAGTCAGTGTGTGTGAAACCCGTACCCCAGTGAGAGTCAGTGTCTGTGGAACCTGTACCCCAGTGAGAGTCAGTGTGTGTGGAACCCGTACCCCAGTGAGAGTCAGTGTGTGTGGAACCCGTACCCCAGTGAGAGTCAGTGTGTGTGGAACTGTACCACAGTGAGAGTCAGTGTGTGTGGAACCCGTACCCCAGTGAGAGTCAGTGTCTGTGGAACCCGTACCCCAGTGAGAGTTAGTGTGTGTGGAACCCGTACCCCAGTGAGAGTTAGTGTGTGTGGAACCTGTACCCCAGTGAGAGTCAGTGTGTGGAACCCGTACCCCAGTGAGAGTCAGTGTCTGTGGAACCCGTAACCCAGTGAGAGTCAGTGTGTGTGGAATCCGTACCCCAGTGAGAGTCAGTGTGTGTGGAACCCGTACCCCAGTGAGAGTCAGTGTCTGTGGAACCCGTACCCCAGCGAGAGTCAGAGTGTGTGGAACCCGTACCCCAGTGAGAGTCAGTGTGTGGTGTGGAACCCGTACCCCAGTGAGAGTCAGTGTGTGTGGAACCCGTACCCCAGTGAGAGTCAGTGTGTGTGGAACCCGTACCCAGTGAGAGTCAGTGTCTGTGGAACCCGTACCCCAGTGAGAGTCAGTGTGTGTGGAACCCGTACCCCAGTGAGAGTCAGTGTGTGTGGAACCCGATCCCCAGTGAGAGTCAGTGTGTGTGGAACCCGTACCCCAGTGAGAGTCAGTGTGTGTGGAACCCGTACTTTGCTCACTCCCAGTCCTGTGGAACCTCTCCAGAGCCGAAAAATTGCTTCCTGGCCCCATTACTCTCCTCCTTGGCCTCTTTTCAGCATCCTGGGAGCTAATACGCATTCAATATTTGTGCTCCGACACAGAAATGTATTACAGCTCGTAGCCCCATCTGCCTGTTCAGGTGGGTGTTACACATCCCACGGGGCTCTTGGAAGCAGAGTCGGGGAACTCTCCGCACGGTCCTGGGTCCAACACTCCTCCCTCGACCAACACCACTGAAAAACAGGGTAACTGGCTTGTGGGAGCTTGTGTGTAAATTGGCTGCCATGTCTGTCTGTGTAACAACAGAGCTAAAATCCAGGCTGATACTCCAGTGCAGAACTAAGGGAAGGCGGCACAGTCGGAGGGGCGGTACTGAGGGAGCGCCGCACTGTCGGAGGGGCAGTACTGAGGGAGCGCCGCACTGTCGGAGGGGCAGTACTGAGGGAGCGCCGCACTGTCGGAGGGGCAGTACTGAGGGAGCGCCGCACTGTCGGAGAGGCAGTACTGAGGGAGCGCCGCACTGTCGGAGGGGCAGTACTGAGGGAGCACCGCACTGTCGGAGGGGCAGTACTGAGGGAGCGCCGCACTGTCGGAGAGGCAATACTGAGGGAGTGCCGCACTGTCGGAGGGGCGGTACTGAGGGAGCGCCGCACTGTCGGAGGGGCGGTACTGAGGGAGCGCCGCACTGTCGGAGGGGCGGTACTGAGGGAGCGCCGCACTGTCGGAGGGGCGGTACTGAGGGAGCGCCGCACTGTCGGAGGGGCGGTACTGAGGGAGCGCCGCACTGTCGGAGGGGCGGTACTGAGGGAGCGCCGCACTGTCGGAGGGGCGGTACTGAGGGAGCGCCGCACTGTCGGAGGGGCGGTACTGAGGGAGCGCCGCACTGTCGGGGGAGGCGGTACTGAGGGAGCGCCGCACTGTCGGCGGGGGGGGGCAGTACTGAGGGAGCGCTGCACTGTCGGAGGAGCCGTCTTTCGAATGAGACATTAAACCGAGGGCCCGTCTGCTCTCTCAGGTGGACGTAAAAGATCCCACGGCCACTATTGGAAGAAGAGCAGGGGGAGTTCTCCCCGGTGTCTTGGGCCAATATTTATCCCTCAACCAACATCACTAAAACAGATGATCTGGTCATTATCACATTGCTGTTTGTGGGAGCTTGCTGTGCGCAGATTGGCTGCCGCGTTTCCTACATTACAACAGTCGACCGCACCTCGAAAAGTACTTCATTGGCTGCAAAGCGCTTTGGGACGTCCTGAGGTTGTGAAAGGCGCTGGAGAAATGCGAGTCTTTCTTCCAGTGACTGCACTTTAAATGTAAGTTGCTGTCTGTTAAGTTCTCTGGGCTGTCACAAGACCACGATATAAATACAGGTTCTTCCTTCAGAGAGATGGGTGGGGGTGCGTGAAATCACGAGTAGCAGGGGAGCTGTGGTCTTGGCTTTCCACTCCAGGTTCAGGATTGGGCAGAGCATGCCAGCGCGCAAAGGACCGGTCCCCGAGCAGACCTAAGTGTGAATTAATCCCAAGCTCGCCAAGAATGGAATGCTCGCTGCTGATCCAAGCCCGAACATGTCACTGGAGAGATTCTATTAATAAACCCGTCGCCCCGTGCCTGGCGGCTGGAGTCCGGCTCCTCCTCGACACTATGCTGCTGTAGGCTGAAAGACGAGAATGTGGACACTCCATTCCGCCCAATCACTCCCAATTGCATCCAAATTGCTGGGGCATAGATCAGACAGGAGGCCAACAGTGCGACAGTAACCGGGGCCCCCGAGTGATCTCCTGGACTAGTTCCGATCGCTTAAGGGGGTCGGAGCGGAATTGCTCAAATTTTTAATCCCCACCCGAAATTGGCCTGGGACTGCTCGTCTAGTTTTTCACCTCTCCCGGGAGATCGCACGGGTGGGGCGGGGCGGCGATATATTGTGACGCACAAATAATCGCAGTTGTGTGGGACAGCCTAGATGGAGCACAGGGTCTCTGCATGTCCATCATTGTTATTATTCATAAGGGGTTCCAGGGTTATGAAAGATACAGTGGCACATTGGAGTCTTAGAGTCATAACGGCACAGAAGGAGGCCATTCAGCCCATCGAGTCCATGTCGGCTCTCTGTCGAGCAATCCAGTCAGTCCCATTCCCCCACTCTATCCCCGTAGCCCTGCAAGTTTATTTCCCTCCAGTGCCTATCCAGTCTCCCCTTGAAAACATTGAGTGTCTCCGCTTCCACCACTTCTGTCGGCAGCGAGTTCCAGGTCCTCACCACTCGCTGCGTAAAAAAGTTTTCCCCCACGTCCCCCCCTGTATCTCTTACCCAAAACCTTAAATCTGTGTCCCCCTAGTCCTTGTACCATCAACTAGTGGGAACAGCCTTTCCCCGTCTAGCCTATCCAAACCCGTCATAATCTTGTACGCCTCTATCAAATCACCCCTCAACCTCCTTTGCTCTAATGAAAACAAATCCAGCTTCTCCAACCCGTCCTTGTAGCTAAGATTCCCCCATCCCCGGAACCATTCTGGTAAATCTCCTCTGCACCCTCGCAAGGGCCTTCACATCCTTCCTAAAGTGTGGTGACCAGAACTGGACGCAATACTCCAGTTGTGGCCTAACCAGCGCTTTATAAAGGTTCAGCATAACTTCTCTACTTTGTACTCAATACCTCTATTTATGAACAATATTTACAACTATTTACAACATTTGGGACCAGTTAGTTGGAATGCAGTGGGCCCTACAGGTCCCCTATATTCCTATGTTAGTCCAGTCTATCCTATGTAAACTTGAGGTCATCCAAAACTCGGCTGCCCGTGTCCTAACTCACGCCAAGTCCCGTTCACCCATCGCCCCCTGTGCTCGCTGACCTACACTGGCTCCCGGTTAAGCAACGCCTCGATTTAAAAATTCTCAGCCTTGTTTTCAAATCCCTCCCTATCTCTGTAATCTCCTCCGACCCCACAACCCCGCAAGATCTCTGCACTCCTCTAATTCTGGCCTCCTGAGCATCTGCCGATTTTAATCGCTCTACCATTGGTGGCCGTGCCTTCAGCTGCCTGGGCCCTAAGCTCTGGAATTCCCTCCCTAAACCTCTCCACCTCTCTCTCCTCCTTTAAGATGCTCCTTAAAACCGACCTCTTTGACCAAGCTTTTGGTCACCTGTCCCTAATATCTCCTTATGGGGCTCGGTGTCAAATTTTGTTTGATAATCGCTCCTGTGAAGCGCCTTGGGACGTTTTACTACGTTAAAGGCGCTGGATAAATACAAGTTGTTGAATGGATATGGGAAAGATAACGGGGAAAACTGGGATCAAATTCACACTCGCAGTATCCCATCCCTACAGCAGACAAGCCTCGTCAAGCTCACTCGTAACCTGGCTCCTTCCCTCCCTAGCCCCACCTCAACGACCCGTGGGTAAAACGCACCATTCTAGGAATGCCCCTAGTCTGTGCGGAGTTGGTTGACCTCAGCCAGTGGGGGGGGGGCACGGGCGAGGGGAGGGGTGGAAGGAAATCAGCCACCATCAGTGACGTACAGGCTCGGCTTTGATGCCGTTGCCCTCTCACGCCCTCAGGATGTCCCGTCGGCTCCTGCGACAAAGCACCTCCGAGGTGCGGACACCGCTTCAATGCAGGGAAACGAGGCAGCTCATTTTTGCGCACAGCAAGATCCCACGAGATAAATGACCAGCCCCGACCGATTTAGCGCTAAATATTGGCCCAAGACAACCAGTGGGGGGGCGGGGGAAACACCCCTACTCTTCTTCCAATAGTGGCTGTGGGATTCCTTTTAATGTCCACCTGAGAGGGGCAGGCTCTCGGTTGAACATCTGAATCAAAAGACGGCATCTCCGACAGTGCGGGGATGTGTGGGCCTGGCTGATGAGCTCAAGTCTCTGGAGTGCCGGGAGGGGCTGGAACCCACGACCTTCTGACTCAGAAGGGGCGAGAGATACCGACTGTAGCCAGTGATTTCCTGCATCGACGCTGGACAGAGTGGCCAATTTGGACGGAGGAGCGCAAAGGGGAACGGGGAACAGGGGCGGGGGGGGTTAGAAGAGGCAGTGCCAGCTTACCATCTCCTTCCGCAAGACCGCCAGGGCCGCGTCGAGGTTAGCCGGCTTGCTCCGCAGCAGTTTCTCGGTGGCAAGGCGCGAGCGGCTCAGGTCGTCCTGGATCATCGTCTTCTTGGCGTAGACCCTCTCCATGTCCCTCCAGGAGCCGCCGCTGGAGTTCAAGATCCCGCTCAGCCCCTTGGGCAGAGGGGGCAGCCCCTCGATGCCGGACACGTTGCCCGCCAGGCTGCCCGCGCCCTCAGACTGCAACCCGTTCATTTCTCTCCTCCTGTGCAACAAGCAGACCACCGACCATTCGACTGGGCAGGTGGAGAGAAGTTGGGGGGAAAGGAACAGTTCAAGGTGGGGAGGGTTCAGCTAATCGTCTTGCCTCTCTCTCTCTCCGTCTTTCCTTCCTTCCCCTTCCTCGGGGTGGTCTCCAAACCTGGTGTAAAGCCAATTAGGTTCCCTCTCGATTGTATCGATCAGCCTCCCCGAAACGATACTGCAACCGGTGACAGTCAATGTATCAAGTGCAGGGCGTGAAACTGACCAGAGAAAGTTGCAATTTTCTGTTCCTCTCTGCAAGGTCAGAGCAGTGCTTTTGCTCCGAATTCTTCGCTGCTCTTGGGCTGTTTTCCTCTCGACACACACACAAAACCCCTGCTCCCTTTCCTGCTTTCTTGTGTTTAAAGGGGCACACACACAGCTCTTCCCCTCTATATATATATATATCTTCCTTTGTTTACTGGTTGCCACGCCCTAAGACTGACCAGGCAACGTCAGAACGTGATCACACGTCTGGCTTGCTCCCATAAAACTTTTTTTTTTACACACATACACACTTCCCCCACACACAAGAAAAAAAAAGCCCACGTGTTTCAGAATGGTGATTCACAGCAAGGCTTTTTAAGGAGATTTTTTCACTGCCAACTTTCCCCCCACCCCCGCCAACCCCACCCTTGTGCAGAATTTTAAATTACTTTTTAAAAAAAAACACTGCTTTGTATTTTAAAAGCACATTTTTAAGTCTTTATCCGATTTAAGACATTTATATTGGCGTTCCCTCTAATGTTTCTTTTATGGAGGGGGGGGGGAGGCCGCGCGGCCCCTTTAACGGGCTGCGCGGTCCCAAAATTCCGCGCAGTCGCGGTTTTTCCATTTAAAAGCCGAACATTGATTTATACCACCACCTCAGGACGTCCCAAAAGCACTTCACAGCCAATGAAGTACTTTTTTTGAAGTGCGGTCACTGTTGTAATGTAGGAAACGCGGCAGCCAATTTGCGCACAGCAAGCTCCCACAACCAGCAATGTGATAATGACCAGATCATGTGGGTTTAGTGATGTTGGTTGAGGGATAAATATTGGCCCCAGGACACCGGGGAGAACTCCACCCCCCCCACTCTTTTTCCAATAGTGGCCGTGGGATCTTTTACATCCACCCGAGAGGGCAGACGAGGTCTTGATTTAACATCTCATATGAAAGACGGCACCTCCGACAGTGCGGCGCTCCCTCAGTACCGCCCCTCCGACGGTGCGGCGCTCTCTCAGTACCGCCCCTCCGACGGTGCGGCACTCCCTCAGTACCGCCCCTCCGACAGTGCGGCTCTCCCTCAGTACCGCCCCTCCGACAGTGCGGCTCTCCCTCAGTACCGCCCCTCCGACAGTGCGGCGCTCCCTCAGTACCGCCCCTCCGACAGTGCGGCTCTCCCTCAGTACCGCCCCTCCGACAGTGCGGCGCTCCCTCAGTACCGCCCCTCTGACAGTGCGGCGCTCCCTCAGTACCGCCCCTCTGACAGTGCGGCGCTCCCTCAGTACCGCCCCTCCGACAGAGCGGCGCTCTCTCAGTACCGCCCCTCCGACAGTGCAGCGCTCCCTCAGTACTGTCCCTCTGACAGTGCGGCGCTCCCTCAGTACTGTCCCTCTGACAGTGCGGCGCTCCCTCAGTACTGCCCCTCCGACAGTGCGGCCCTCCCTCAGTACCGCCCCTCCGACAGTGCGCCGCTCCCTCAGTACCGCCCCTCCGACACTCCCTCATGACTGACCCATCTGTAACTATCTACTGATCGCAAACATGTCGAAGGGAAATTTTTTGGTCGGGGGGGGCGGGGCGCACCGGAGGGGGAAGGAGAGAATAGGGCACGAAAAGATTCAACTGGATTTTGTCCAAACCCTTTATCTCGAGGGTCGGCAGCTGATCCTCCCTGGAGTCTCTCCTCACCACTCCCTCACAAGTTACTCCTCCCTCCGTGCCCCTCCCCCGGTCTGTGCCTCGCCCCTCGGGGGTCTCCGTGGTCCGTGACCAGCCCCCTCGCTGGGGGGCTTTCCCCGCCCGTGCCACTCCCTGGTATCCCCAACTTCTCAGAAAAAAACGGCACACCACAAGAGAAAATGCAAATGTTTTATGAACTCAAAACAAATATACAACAGCGAGGGTCACATTTTAATCCAGGGGTTGGCTGCAACTCCGTGAATGAGCGGAGCATCTGTGGAGGCTGCACTGAGTCCCAGGACTGGAGCCGGTGGTCTGGTGTGGAAGGGGAGGGCTTAGTCTCCAGGTAGTGTCTCCTCCAAGTGATAGTTCGGTGCTTGGCCGACGGGGATACAGATTCCAAGTGGGAACCCTCACAATACCAGGAACAGACTCCGGGTTCCCTCTTGGCTATCGGTTTGACGTGAACAAGTTTAAAGTGTATTCCAACTTACTGTACACTTGCCTCAGCTCCTCGAATGGGTCAGATGGTAAATGTGCCATCAATTGTGGGACTGACCCATACCATCGCTCAAATATACACTCCCAGGGCAGGTACAGCACGGGGTTAGATACAGAGTAAAGCTCCCTCTACACTGTCCCGTCAAACACTCCCAGGGCAGGTACAGCACGGGGTTAGATACAGAGTAAAGCTCCCTCTACACTGTCCCGTCAAACACTCCCAGGGCAGGTACAGCACGGGTTAGATACAGAGTAAAGCTCCCTCTACACTGTCCCGTCAAACATTCCCAGGGCAGGTACAGCACGGGCTAGATACAGAGTAAAGCTTCCTCTACACTGTCCCATCAAACACTCCCAGGGCAGGTACAGCACGGGTTAGATACAGAGTAAAGCTTCCTCTGCACTGTCCCATCAAACACTCCCAGGGCAGGTACAGCACGGGTTAGATACAAAGTAAAGCTCCCTCTACACTGTCCCCATCAAAGACTCCCAGGGCAGGTACAGCACGGGGTTAGATACAGAGTAAAGCTCCCTCTACACTGTCCCATCAAACACTCCCAGGGCAGGTACAGCACGGGTTAGATACAGAGTAAAGCTCCCTCTACACTGTCACGTCAAACACTCCCAGGGCAGGTATAGCACGGGGTTAGATACAGAGTAAAGCTCCCTCTACACTGTCCCATCAAACACTCCCAGGGCAGGTACAGCACGGGTTAGATACAGAGTAAAGCTTCCTCTGCACTGTCCCATCAAACACTCCCAGGGCAGGTACAGCACGGGTTAGATACAAAGTAAAGCTCCCTCTACACTGTCCCCATCAAAGACTCCCAGGGCAGGTACAGCACGGGGTTAGATACAGAGTAAAGCTCCCTCTACACTGTCCCATCAAACACTCCCAGGGCAGGTACAGCACGGGTTAGATACAGAGTAAAGCTCCCTCTACACTGTCACGTCAAACACTCCCAGGGCAGGTATAGCACGGGGTTAGATACAGAGTAAAGCTCCCTCTACACTGTCCCCATCAAAGACTCCCAGGGCAGGTACAGCACGGGTTAGATACAGAGTAAAGCTCCCTCTACACTGTCCCATCAAACACTCCCAGGGCAGGTACAGCACGGGGTTAGATACAGAGTAAAGCTCCTCACAGCCAGCAGAGATTTTTATGCGTTGAGTCTGGGCTGGAGTTGAACCCAAGACCCAGAGGTCAAAGGCTAGTGCCTCAATGACCTTTGACTCCTCTTCCTCCCTCTCCCCCCCCAGCAATAATTCCACAAACACAGCTTCTCGTCAATCGTGGAGATGAGTTTCTGCAACATCACCAGATTACTCGGGTCGCCAGCACTCCAGGATTTCCCCGGGGTCTCCAGGAATTGAAGCTTAATCTCCAGGACACTGCTGCCAGCAGGAACCATCATAGATGCCATGAAAAAAATTTTATGTTTTTATCATTTACTTTTGGCCACTTTTGTTTATGAGTGATAAAAATATTGGAGATGGGAGGGGGCGGGGGGGGAAGCTGCTCGACTGGGTGGGGCGGTTGGTTGGTTATGCGATGATCCTCCGGGAATAATATGCCCCACCAGAGTTGGCAACCCGTCTCCTGAGGCCGAGAGAACAGAAGCTTTAACGCGTATCTGGCTGCAATTTGCTGAAAACACTCAGCCCCGGGTTTGGGAGCCGCTGGACGGCGCAACCGGCAATCTCGGCGCCGTCCGCTCTCCAAAAGGACTAAAGAAAAAATGGTGGGAGGTCAGCGGGCGCGCGGTTCGGGGTGGGGGGCCTGCAACGGGGACCGCCGCGCCCCACCTTGGCGCGGATCTACGCCAGCTGCCGCAGGCTGTGCAAGGAGTCTGCGCAGTTCCTGATCAGGAGGCAGAGCTGCGAGCTGTACTCCACGGAGGAGGCCCGCTCCAGCTCGCTGCTGGCCCACGCCAGCTTCTGCAGGACGGCCTGCTCGGCCGGCCCGCGGGCGTCGGCCAGGGGGCCGGCCGGGGGCGGGGCCGCGGCCTCCTCGGCCCGGGGGAGGGGGGCGGCGGCCGGCTCGGGGCGGTCCGAGCGGGCGGAGGGCGCGGAACGGGTGTCGACCGACAGGTCCTGAGGGGTGCTGAAGCACAGCTGCTCGTCGTGGCCGTTGAAAAGACGCTGTCGCTCCCTCACTTGAGACAGGGCCGCTTGTCGGTTCAAGGCTGTGAAATTAAAAACAAAAATGAAGTCAGGAAGGCGAGAAACTAATATTAGAATATACACCGGCAAACCAGTCAGATAAAAGAAAGACTCGCATTTCTCCAGCGCCTTTCACCACCTCAGGACGTCCCAAAGCGCTTTACAGCCAATGAAGTACTTTATTGAAGTGTGGTCACTGTTGTAATGTAGCAAACGCGGCAGTCAATTTGCGCACAGCAAGCTCCCACACACAGCAATGTGATAAAGACCAGATCATCTGTTTTAGTGATGTTGGTTGAGGGATAAATATTGGTCCCCGGGCACCGAGGAGAACTCAGTACCGCCCCTCCGACAGTGCGGCGCTCCCTCAGTACCGCCCCTCCGACAGTGCGGCGCTCCCTCAGTACTGCCCCTCCGACAGTGCGGCGCTCCCTCAGTACCGCCCCTCCGACAGTGCGGCGCTCCCTCAGTACCGCCCCTCCGACAGTGCGGCGCTCCCTCAGTACCGCCCCTCCGACAGTGCGGCGCTCCCTCAGTACCGCCCCTCCCTCAGTACCGCCCCTCCGACAGTGCGGCGCTCCCTCAGTACTGCCCCTCCGACAGTGCGGCGCTCCCTCAGTACTTCCCCTCCGACGGTGCGGCGCTCCCTCAGCACCGCCCCTCCGACAGTGCGGCGCTCCCTCAGCACCGCCCCTCCGACAGTGCGGCGCTCCCTCAGTACCGCCCCTCCGACAGTGCGGCGCTCCCTCAGTACCGCCCCTCCGACAGTGCGGCGCTCCCTCAGTACCGCCCCTCCGACAGTGCGACGCTCCCTCAGTACTGGCACCAGGCGTGTCAGCCTGGATTATGGGGCTCGAGTCTCTGGAGTGGGGACTCGAACCCACGACCTTCTGACATCCGAAGCTGACACACTTCTTCTAACAGGGGTGGTATGGGGGTGGATGTGGGGAAAACAGCCACAGCGATGGCCAAGGGCCTGATTTAAAGCGCAGCTTGGCCGCGATGGACACACTGACACTGCAGGGATCGCGTCCTCTACCTGGATTATCCTTGTCCACATCAGAATCCAGCTCCTGACAGGCGACGCAGTACAGTTTCTGTTTCTTGTCCTGAAGCAGGACTGTCTATCGGGGAGAACAACATACAGGAGGTCAATCATTCAGTCCAACGGTGTCACTGATCCTCCCCCAGAGCACGGCACTCAGATCACCTACCCCACCACCCACCTCAGTGCTCCTCCATCAGAATCCTGGTGGTGCTAACCACTGTCCCAGTTCAGCTGCGCGGCCACGTCGGAGCCTGGAGGTCCCGCGCAGGCCGCTCAACGGCTTTACGATCGAAACGACCGCGCCGCGTGCGAGAAACTGAACGGCCAGCGCAGCCAGTTAAAGGGCCCGCGCACCGAAAGAAAAATCACAGGGAACATTGTTGCTCACTGTTGGAAAGGGCTCTCGTGCGCGCGGGGCCGGATCGGACTGGGATACGAAGCCGCCGCGCATGATTTGGCACCTCGTGGCGGAGAGGAGAGCGGGCAGGCGACCCGGGGGGCTGGGAGAGGCCACCGCTCCGGCATTCCCACACACGGGAGGAGCCGCTGCTTCCATTCCCTCCCTCTGGGTGGTCTCGCTCGCACAATGAGATGAAAGATGAAAGGGTCGGGGAGGACAATGGGGGGGGGTCTCGCAGACTGATACACAAGGGGGGGGGGGGGGGGGGAGGGTCTGGGGCAGATGGTGTGCGATTCCAGGACTCTCGTCAACCACTCCTTGGCTCCAGGCAACTGCGCAAGACTCCAGGGTTGACAATACCCCGGCCGACACAGCTGTCGGTGCAGGGTCAGCCTGGGGCCCAAAGGTCAGCCCCTCCCCCCCGTCATTCCTCACATCTGCCGACCTTTGCAGCTGTTCTAAATCTCCCGCCCCCCCCCCCCACTTCCGCTGTGCTTCAACAATCCGTTCTGTCTGAAGTTTGACCGAGTGCGATTTGTGTGAAGGGTGTCGGGGTGAATGGAGTGCTACCCCATCCCAGTCGCCAGGCTCGGAGGTGGGGTGGGGGGGGGGGGGGGGGGGGGGGGGGGAGCAGTCCAAATTGACACTGCTCCAAACGAATTTCATCGCCTCCTTACAGATAACAGGCAGAGGAGACCATCATATCACACTTTATTCAGCAGGGTAAGGGTCACTCACTGTGTAACTGTACAGTCACTGTTTATTCAGCAGGGTAAGGGTCACTCACTGTAACTGTGCAGAGTCACTGTTTATTCAGCAGGGTAAGGGTCACTCACTGTGTAACTGTGCAGAGTCACTGTTTATTCAGCAAGGTAAGGGTCACTCGCTGTGTAACTGTGCAGAGTCACTGTTTATTCAGCAGGGTAAGGATCACTCACTATGTAACTGTACATAAGAATTAGGAGCAGGAGTCGGCCATTTGGCCCCTTGAGTCTGCTCCACCATTCAATAAAATCATGGCTGATCTTCTACCTCAAATCCACTTTCCTGCCCAATCCCCATATCCCTTGATTCCCTTAACATTGAAAAATCTATCGATCTCGGTCTTGAATATACTCAACGACTGAGCTTCCACAGCCCTCTGGGGCAGAGAATTCCAAAGATTCACAATCCTCTGAGTGAAGAAATTTCTCCTCATCTCAGTCTTAAATGGCCGACCCCTTATTCTGAGACTGTGACCCCTGGTTCTAGACTCTCCAGCCAGGGGAAACATCCTCCCTGCATCTACCCTGTCGAGCCCTGTAAGAATTTTGTATGTTTCAATGAGATCACCTCTCATTCTTCTAAACTCCAGAGAATATAGGTCTAGTCTACTCAATCTCTCCTCATAGGACAATCCCCCCATCCCAAGAATCAGTCTGGTGAACCTTCACTGCACTCCCTCTATGGCAAGTATATCCTTCCTTAGGTAAGGAGACCAAAACTGTGCACAATACTCCAGGTGTGGTTTCACCAGGGCCCTTTGTAATTGCAGCAAGACGTCTTTACTCTTATACTCAAATCCTCTTGTAATAAAGGCCAACATACCATTTGCTTTCCTAATTGCTTGCTGTACCTGCATGTTAACTTTCTGTGATTCGTGTACAAGGACACCCAGGTCCCTCTGAACACCAAGATTTCCCAATCTCTCACCATTTAAAAAATACTCTGCTTTTCTATTTTTCCTACCAAAGTGGATAACTTCACATTTCTCCACATTATATTCCATTTGCCATATCTTCGATATCCCCTTGAAGCCTCTTTGCATCCTCCTCACAGCTTACATTCCCACCCAGCTTTGTATAATCAGCAAACTTGGATATATTATATTTGGTCCCCTCATCCAAATCAGATATAGATTGTGAATAACTGAGGCCCAAGCACTGATCCTTACAGCCTGCCAACCCGAAAATGACCCGTTTATTCCTACTCTCTGTTTTCTGTCCGTTAACCAATCCTCAATCCATGCTGGTATATTACCCCCAATCCCATGAGCCCTAAATTTGTTTAATAATCTCTTGTGTGGCACCTTATCGAATGCCTTCTGAAAATCCAAATACACCACATCCACTGGTTCCCCCTTATCTATTCTGCTGGTTACAACCTCAAAAAACTAACAGATTCGTCAAACATGATTTCCCTTTCATAAATCCGTGTTGACTCTGCCCAATCCTATTATTATTTTCTAAGCGCCCTGTTACCATGTCCTTAATAATAGATTCTAGCATTTTCCCTACTACTGATGTCAGGCTAACTGTTCCCCGTTTTCTCTCTCCCTCCTTTCTTAAATAGTGGGGTTACATTTGCTACCTTCCAATCCGCGGGAACCGTTCTAGAATCTGTGGAATTTTGGAAAATGACAACCAATGCATCCACAGGGTCAGTCGTGCTGGTACTCACGCCACACTCCCCACAGCAATCCGCCAGCATCCTATATCCTTTCAGCAGGTAATCCCCCATCAGTTTGCTGATCTTGTCTTGGCGCTCGCGACGAGCCTCAATCACCTTCATCTCCGCCTCCGACGGTGGGGTCCAGTTAAAGTCGTCGTCTCCTGCACAGAAAGAGCCCAGACCCTCATTACGGGTCGAAATCGCAGCACTCGGCATCTCCTTCAGTGCCGCGACAGGGCGATTCGTACAGCTTACCACTAACACAGTGGGAAAATTGCACACACCCATCATTACACGGCGCAGAAGCTCCCTTCACTCCCACTCCCCCGGGGGTATCACTCCCCCTTCACTCCCACTCTCCCGGGGGGGTATCACTCCCCCCTCACTCTCCCCCGGGGGGGTATCACTCCCCCCTCACTCTCCCCCGGGGGGGTATCACTCCCCCCTCACTCTCCCCCGGGGGGGTATCACTCCCCCCTCACTCTCCCCCGGGGGGGTATCACTCCCCCC
>CM059450.1:27285793-27414505 GCA_030390025.1 Squalus acanthias | reverse complement strand
ACACACTGACTCTCACTGGGGTACGGGTTCCACACACACTGACTCTCACTGGGGTACGGGTTCCCACACACTGACTCCTCACTGGGGTACGGGTTCCAACACACTGACTCTCACTGGGGTACGGGTTCCACACACACTGACTCTCACTGGGGTACGGGTTCCACACACACTGACTCTCACTGGGGTACGGGTTCCACACACACTGACTCTCACTGGGTACGGGTTCCACACACACTGACTCTCACTGGGGGTACGGGTTCCACACACACTGACTCTCACTGGGGTACGGGTTCCACACACACTGACTCTCACTGGGGTACGGGTTTCCACACACACTGACTCTCACTGGGGTACAGGGTTCCACACACACTGACTCTCACTGGGGTACAGGTTCCACAGACACTGACTCTCACTGGGATACGGGTTCCACAGCACACTGACTCTCACTGGGATACGGGTTCCACACACACTGACTCTCACTGGGATACGGGTTTCCACCACACTGACTCTCACTGGGGTACAGGTTCCACAGACACTGACTCTCACTGGGGTACGGGTTCCACACACACTGACTCTCACTGGGGTACGGGTTCCACACACACTGACTCTCACTGGGATACGGGTTCCACAGACACTGACTCTCACTGGGGTACAGGTTCCACAGACACTGACTCTCACTGGGGTACGGGTTCCACAGACACTGACTCTCACTGGGGTACAGGTTCCACACACACTGACTCTCACTGGGGTACGGGTTCCACACACACTGACTCTCACTGGGGTACAGGTTCCACACACACTGACTCTCACTGGGGTACGGGTTCCACACACACTGACTCTCACTGGGGTACAGGTTCCACAGACACTGACTCTCACTGGGGTACGGGTTCCACACACACTGACTCTCACTGGGGTACGGGTTCCACACACACTGACTCTCACTGGGGTACGGGTTCCACAGACACTGACTCTCACTGGGGTACGGTTCCACACACACTGACTCTCACTGGGGTACGGGTTCCACACACACTGACTCTCACTGGGGTACGGGTTCCACACCACACACTGACTCTCACTGGGGTACGGGTTCCACACACACTGACTCTCGCTGGGGTACGGGTTCCACAGACACTGACTCTCACTGGGGTACGGGTTCCACACACACTGACTCTCACTGGGGTACGGGTTCCACACACACTGACTCTCACTGGGGTACGGGTTCCACAGACACTGACTCTCCCTGGGTACGGGTTCCACACACACTGACTCCCACTGGGGTACGGGTTCCACACACACTGACTCTCACTGGGGTACGGGTTCCACCACACACTGACTCTCACTGGGGTACGGGTTCCACACCACACACTGACTCTCACTGGGGTACGGGTTCCACACACACTGACTCTCACTGGGGTACGGGTTCCACACACACTGACTCTCACTGGGGTACGGGTTCCACAGACACTGACTCTCGCTGGGGTACGTGTTCCACAGACACTGACTCTCGCTGGGGTACGGGTTCCACAGACACTGACTCTCACTGGGTTACGGGTTCCACACACACTGACTCTCACTGGGGTACGGGTTCCACACACACTGACTCTCACTGGGGTACGGGTTCCACAGACACTGACTCTCACTGGGGTACGGGTTCCACACACACTGACTCTCACTGGGGTACAGTTCCACACACACTGACACTCACTGGGGTACAGGTTCCACACACACTGACTCTCACTGGGGTACGGGTTCCACACACTGGACTCTCACTGGGGTACAGTTCCACACACACTGACTCTCACTGGGGTACGGGTTCCACACACACTGACTCTCACTGGGGTACGGTTCCACACACACTGACTCTCACTGGGTACGGGTTCCACACACACTGACTCTCACTGGGGTACGGGTTCCACACACACTGACTCTCACTGGGGTACGGGTTCCACACACACTGACTCTCACTGGGGTACGGTTCCACACACACTGACTCTCACTGGGGTACGGGTTCCACACACACTGACTCTCACTGGGGTACGGGTTCCACACACACTGACTCTCACTGGGGTACGGGTTCCACACACAGAATCTCACTGGGGTACGGGTTTCCACACACACTGACCTCACTGGGGTACGGGTTCCTACACACACTGCCTCTCACTGGGGTACGGGTTCCACACACACTGACTCTCACTGGGGTACGGGTTCCACAGACACTGACTCTCACTGGGGTACGGGTTCCACAGACACTGACTCTCACTGGGGTACGGGTTCCACAGACACTGACTCTCACTGGGGTACGGGTTCCACACACACTGACTCTCACTGGGGTACGGGTTCCACACACACTGACTCTCACTGGGGTACGGGTTCCACACACACTGACTCTCACTGGGGTACGGGTTCCACACACACTGACTCTCACTGGGGTACGGGTTCCACAGACACTGACTCTCACTGGGGTACGGGTTCCACAGACACTGACTCTCACTGGGGTACAGGTTCCACAGACACTGACTCTCACTGGGGTACGGGTTCCACAGACACTGACTCTCACTGGGGTACGGGTTCCACAGACACTGACTCTCACTGGGGTACAGGGTTCCACAGACACTGACTCTCACTGGGGTACGGGTTCCACAGACACTGACTCTCACTGGGGTACGGGTTCCACAGACACTGACTCTCACTGGGGTACGGGTTCCACACACACTGACTCTCACTGGGTTCGGGTTCTACACACACTGACTCTCACTGGGGTACGGGTTCCACACACACTGACTCTCACTGGGGTACGGGTTCCACACACACTGACTCTCACTGGGGTACGGGTTCCACACACACTGACTCTCACTGGGGTACGGGTTCCACACACACTAACTCACTGGGGTACGGGTTCCACACACACTGACTCACTGGGGTACGGGTTCTACACACACTGCCTCTCACTGGGGTACGGGTTCCACACACACTGACTCTCACTGGGGTACGGGTTCCACAGACACTGACTCTCACTGGGGTACGGGTTCCACAGACACTGACTCTCACTGGGGTACGGGTTCCACAGACACTGACTCTCACTGGGGTACGGGTTCCACAGACACTGACTCTCACTGGGATACGGGTTCCACACACACTGACTCTCACTGGGATACGGGTTCCACACACACTGACTCTCACTGGGGTACAGGTTCCACAGACACTGACTCTCACTGGGGTACGGGTTTCACACACACTGACTCTCACTGGGGTACGGGTTCCACACACACTGACTCTCACTGGGATACGGGTTCCACAGACATTGACTCTAACTGGGGTACAGGTTCCACAGACACTGACTCTCACTGGGGTACGGGTTCCACAGACACTGACTCTCACTGGGGTACAGTTCCACACACACTGACTCTCACTGGGGTACGGGTTCCACACACACTGACTCTCACTGGGGTACGGGTTCCACACACACTGACTCTCACTGGGGTACGGGTTCCACACACACTGACTCTCACTGGGGTACGGGTTCCACACACACTGACTCTCACTGGGGTACGGGTTCCACACACACTGACTCTCACTGGGGTGCAGGTTCCACACACACTGACTCTCACTGGGGTACGGGTTCCACACACACTGACTCTCACTGGGGTACGGGTTCCACACACTGACTCTCACTGGGGTACGGGTTCCACACACACTGACTCTCACTGGGGTACGGGTTCCACACACACTGACTCTCACTGGGGTACGGGTTCCACACACACTGACTCTCACTGGGTACGGGTTCCACACACACTGACTCTCACTGGGGTACGGGTTCCACACACACTGACTCTCACTGGGGTACGGGTTCCACACACACTGACTCTCACTGGGGTACGGGTTCCACACACACTGACTCTCACTGGGGTACGGGTTCCACACACACTGACTCTCACTGGGGTACAGGTTCCACACACACTGACTCTCACTGGGGTACAGGTTCCACAGACACTGACTCTCACTGGGATACGGGTTCCACACACACTGACTCTCACTGGGATACGGGTTCCACACACACTGACTCTCACTGGGGTACAGGTTCCACAGACACTGACTCTCACTGGGGTACGGGTTTCACACACACTGACTCTCACTGGGGTACGGGTTCCACACACACTGACTCTCACTGGGATACGGGTTCCACAGACATTGACTCTAACTGGGGTACAGGTTCCACAGACACTGACTCTCACTGGGGTACGGGTTCCACAGACACTGACTCTCACTGGGGTACGGGTTCCACAGACACTGACTCTCACTGGGGTACGGGTTCCACACACACACTGACTCTCACTGGGGTACGGGTTCCACACACACTGACTCTCACTGGGGTACGGGTTCCACAGACACTGACTCTCACTGGGTACGGGTTCCACACACACTGACTCTCACTGGGGTACGGGTTCCACACACACTGACTCTCACTGGGGTACGGGTTCCACACCACACACTGACTCTCACTGGGGTACGGGTTCCACGCACTCTGACTCTCGCTGGGGTACGGGTTCCACAGACACTGACTCTCACTGGGGTACGGGTTCCACAGACACTGACTCTCACTGGGGTACAGGTTCCACACACACTGACTCTCACTGGGGTACGGGTTCCACACACACTGACTCTCACTGGGGTACAGGTTCCACACACACTGACTCTCACTGGGGTACGGGTTCCACACACACTGACTTTCACTGGGGTACAGTTCCACAGACACTGACTCTCACTGGGGTACGGGTTCCACACACACTGACTCTCACTGGGGTACGGGTTCCACACCACACACTGACTCTCACTGGGGTACAGGTTCCACAGACACTGACTCTCACTGGGTACGGGTTCCACACACACTGACTCTCACTGGGGTACGGGTTCCACACACACTGACTCTCACTGGGGTACGGGTTCCACACCACACACTGACTCTCACTGGGGTACGGGTTCCACACACACTGACTCTCGCTGGGGTACGGGTTCCACAGACACTGACTCTCACTGGGGTACGGGTTCCACACACACTGACTCTCACTGGGGTACGGGTTCCACACACACTGACTCTCACTGGGGTACGGGTTCCACAGACACTGACTCTCCCTGGGTTACGGGTTCCACACACACTGACTCCCACTGGGGTACGGGTTCCACACACACTGACTCTCACTGGGGTACGGGTTCCACACCACACACTGACTCTCACTGGGGTACGGGTTCCACACCACACACTGACTCTCACTGGGGTACGGGTTCCACACACACTGACTCTCACTGGGGTACGGGTTCCACACACACTGACTCTCACTGGGGTACGGGTTCCACAGACACTGACTCTCGCTGGGGTACGTGTTCCACAGACACTGACTCTCGCTGGGGTACGGGTTCCACAGACACTGACTCTCACTGGGTTACGGGTTCCACACACACTCACTCTCACTGGGGTACGGGTTCCACACACACTGACTCTCACTGGGGTACGGGTTCCACAGACACTGACTCTCACTGGGGTACGGGTTCCACACACACTGACTCTCACTGTGGTACAGTTCCACACACACTGACACTCACTGGGGTACAGGTTCCACACACACTGACTCTCACTGGGGTACGGGTTCCACACACTGACTCTCACTGGGGTACAGTTCCACACACACTGACTCTCACTGGGGTACGGGTTCCACACACACTGACTCTCACTGGGGTACGGTTCCACACACACTGACTCTCACTGGGGTACGGGTTCCACACACACTGACTCTCACTGGGGTACGGGTTCCACACACACTGACTCTCACTGGGGTACGGGTTCCACACACACTGACTCTCACTGGGGTACGGGTTCCACACACACTGACTCTCACTGGGGTACGGGTTCCACACACTGACTTTCACTGGGGTACGGGTTCCACACACACTGACTCTCACTGGGGTACGGGTTCCACACACAGTAACTCACTGGGGTACGGGTTCCACACACACTGACTCACTGGGGTACGGGTTCTACACACACTGCCTCTCACTGGGGTACGGGTTCCACACACACTGACTCTCACTGGGGTACGGGTTCCACAGACACTGACTCTCACTGGGGTACGGGTTCCACAGACACTGACTCTCACTGGGGTACGGGTTCCACAGACACTGACTCTCACTGGGGTACGGGTTCCACACACACTGACTCTCACTGGGGTACGGGTTCCACACACACTGACTCTCACTGGGGTACGGGTTCCACACACACTGACTCTCACTGGGGTACGGGTTCCACACACACTGACTCTCACTGGGGTACGGGTTCCACAGACACTGACTCTCACTGGGGTACGGGTTCCACAGACACTGACTCTCACTGGGGTACAGGTTCCACAGACACTGACTCTCACTGGGGTACGGGTTCCACAGACACTGACTCTCACTGGGGTACGGGTTCCACAGACACTGACTCTCACTGGGGTACAGGTTCCACAGACACTGACTCTCACTGGGGTACGGGTTCCACAGACACTGACTCTCACTGGGGTACGGGTTCCACAGACACTGACTCTCACTGGGGTACGGGTTCCACACACACTGACTCTCACTGGGTTCGGGTTCTACACACACTGACTCTCACTGGGGTACGGGTTCCACACACACTGACTCTCACTGGGGTACGGGTTCCACACACACTGACTCTCACTGGGGTACGGGTTCCACACACACTGACTCTCACTGGGGTACGGGTTCCACACACACTAACTCACTGGGGTACGGGTTCCACACACACTGACTCACTGGGGTACGGGTTCTACACACACTGCCTCTCACTGGGGTACGGGTTCCACACACACTGACTCTCACTGGGGTACGGGTTCCACAGACACTGACTCTCACTGGGGTACGGGTTCCACAGACACTGACTCTCACTGGGGTACGGGTTCCACAGACACTGACTCTCACTGGGGTACGGGTTCCACAGACACTGACTCTCACTGGGGTACGGGTTCCACACACACTGACTCTCACTGGGTACGGGTTCTACACACACTGACTCTCACTGGGGTACGGGTTCCACACACACTGACTCTCACTGGGGTACGGGTTCCACACACACTGACTCTCACTGGGGTACGGGTTCCACACACACTGACTCTCACTGGGGTACGGGTTCCACACACACTGACTCTCACTGGGGTACGGGTTCCACACACACTGACTCTCACTGGGATACGGGTTCCACACACACTGACTCTCACTGGGGTACGGGTTCCACACACACTGACTCTCACTGGGGTACGGGTTCCACACACACTGACTCTCACTGGGGTACGGGTTCCACACACACTGACTCTCACTGGGTACGGGTTCCACACACACTGACTCTCACTCGGGTACGGGTTCCACACACACTGACTCTCACTGGGGTACAGGTTCCACACACACTGACTCTCACTGGGGTACGGGTTCCACACACACTGACTCTCACTGGGGTACAGGTTCCACACACACTGACTCTCACTGGGGTACGGGTTCCACACACACTGACTCTCACTGGGGTACGGGTTCCACACACACTGACTCTCACTGGGGTACGGGTTCCACACACACTGACTCTCACTGGGTACGGGTTCCACACACACTGACTCTCACTGGGGTACGGGTTCCACACACACTGACTCTCACTGGGGTACAGGTTCCACACACACTGACTCTCACTGGGGTACGGGTTCCACACACACTGACTCTCACTGGGGTACGGGTTCCACACACACTGACTCTCACTGGGGTACAGGTTCCACAGACATTGACTCTAACTGGGGTACAGGTTCCACAGACACTGACTCTCACTGGGGTACGGGTTCCACAGACACTGACTCTCACTGGGGTACGGGTTCCACAGACACTGACTCTCACTGGGGTACGGGTTCCACAGACACTGACTCTCACTGGGGTACGGGTTCCACACACACACTGACTCTCACTGGGGTACGGGTTCCACACACACTGACTCTCACTGGGGTATGGGTTCCACAGACACTGACTCTCACTGGGTACGGGTTCCACACACACTGACTCTCACTGGGGTACGGGTTCCACACACACTGACTCTCACTGGGGTACGGGTTCCACACCACACACTGACTCTCACTGGGGTACGGGTTCCACACACTCTGACTCTCGCTGGGGTACGGGTTCCACAGACACTGACTCTCACTGGGGTACGGGTTCCACAGACACTGACTCTCACTGGGGTACAGGTTCCACACACACTGACTCTCACTGGGGTACAGGTTCCACACACACTGACTCTCACTGGGGTACGGGTTCCACACACACTGACTCTCACTGGGGTACAGGTTCCACACACACTGACTCTCACTGGGGTATGGGTTCCACACCACACTGACTCTCACTGGGGTATGGGTTCCACACACACTGACTCTCACTGGGGTACGGGTTCCACAGACACTGACTCTCCCTGGGTTACGGGTTCCACACACACTGACTCCCACTGGGGTACGGGTTCCACACACACTGACTCTCACTGGGGTACGGGTTCCACACCACACACTGACTCTCACTGGGGTACGGGTTCCACACCACACACTGACTCTCACTGGGGTACGGGTTCCACACACACTGACTCTCACTGGGGTACGTGTTCCACAGACACTGACTCTCGCTGGGGTACGGGTTCCACAGACACTGACTCTCACTGGGGTACGGGTTCCACACACACTGACTCTCACTGGGGTACGGGTTCCACAGACACTAACTCTCACTGGGGTACGGGTTCCACAGACACTGACTCTCACTGGGGTACGGGTTCCACAGACACTGACTCTCACTGGGGTACGGGTTCCACACACACTGACTCTCACTGGGGTATGGGTTCCACACGCACTGACTCTCACTGGGGTACGGGTTACACACACACTGACTCTCACTGGGGTACGGGTTCCACACACACTGACTCTCACTGGGGTACGGGTTCCACAGACACTGACTCTCACTGGGGTACGGGCCTCTGAATCGGGCCAATGAATAAACAACCCTGATCCATTTCCCCCTCCCCTGCCCAACTCTATGAGGGCAACCACAGTTCTGAGCCGCAATCAGGACAGTGAAAGCTCCTGAAAAGCCCGTGCCAGTCTCGGCCTCTGTCCTCTCGCTTTCTCACTAGTGCTGTGACTGAAAGAACTCCTTGTTTGGGTCTAAAGGATTCAGCAGCTGCCAGGAGAATGGACGGAGGAGGGCTAGTGAGGGTGGGGGAGTAGTTTTGGACCCAGAGGCAGTCGAGCTGACAAGAGGGCCTCCGCCCGCAGCTGTTCCTGTTTACTCAGTGTGTCAGCTATTGTGACCCACAGCTGGTATCCGCCTCACCAGGGCTCTGAATAACTTTAAACAGCCGGCTGCATTGTGGAGCCGAAAAATCCCCCCTGCCCTCCCTTCCTCTTCCTCTCGAACAAAAGACGGCAGGCTGGACGCTCTGCCGTTCATCAGCAGAGGTGGGGGGGGGGGGGGGGACCCCCCGCTCCTCCTCCCCACCTTCCTCTCGCAAATGAACAGGCTCGAGGGGCTGAACGGCCTGCTCCTGTTCCACTCCATGTTGCGAAAGGCACCGACTCTCGCCGGGGTACTGGTTTCCTCCAGATGCCAGCCGCCCTCGGCTACCCCGCCCAAGCGCCCCATTCTTCGCGCGCCAGTCCAGACCGTGAGCTCTTCGGCCACGGAGGGCGTCGCACCGGAACCTCATCCTGTTCTCAGCTGACATCCTTGCTTATAAGGGGGTGAGTTTGTCACTGGGCAGTGATCAGGAGCAGGAACCCTGGCTGATTCTCCCCTCTCCCTAACCCAGGTAGTCACTGGGCAGTGATCAGGAGCAGGAACCCTGGCTGATTCTCCCCTCTCCCTAACCCAGGGGGTCACTGGGCAGTGATCAGGAGCAGGAACCCTGGCTGATTCTCCCCTCTCCCTAACCCAGGTAGTCACTGGGCAGTGATCAGGAGCAGGAACCCTGGCTGATTCCCCCCTCTCCCTAACCCAGGGGGTCACTGGGCAGTGATCAGGAGCAGGAACCCTGGCTGATCCTCCCCTCTCCCTAAGGTCTCTGGGTGGTGATCAGGAGCAGGAACCCTGGCTGATTCCCCCCTCTCCCTAACCCAGGGGGTCACTGGGCAGTGATCAGGAACCCTGGCTGATTCCCCCCTCTCTCTAACCCAGGGGTCACTGGACGGTGATCAGGAGCAGGAATGACTAATTCTCCCCTTTACCTAACCCAGGGGGTCACTGGGCGGTGATCAGGAGCAGGAACCCTGGCTGATTCTCCCCTCTCTCTAACCCAGGGGGTCACTGGGCAGTGATCAGGAGCAGGAACCCTGGCTGATTCTCCCCTCTCCCTAACCCAGGGGGTCACTGGGCAGTGATCAGGAGCAGGAACCCTGGCTGATTCTCCCCTCTCCCTAACCCAGGGGGTCACTGGGCAGTGATCAGGAGCAGGAACCCTGGCTGATTCTCCCCTCTCCCTAACCCAGGGGGTCACTGGGCAGTGATCAGGAGCAGGAACCCTGGCTGATTCTCCCCTCTCCCTAACCCAGGGGGTCACTGGGCAGTGATCAGGAGCAGGAACCCTGGTTGATTCTCCCCTCTCCCTAACCCAGGGGGTCACTGGGCAGTAATCAGGAGCAGGAACCCTGGCTGATTCTCCCCTCTCCCTAACCCAGGGGGTCACTGGGCTGTGATCAGGAGCAGGAACCCTGGTTGATTCTCCCCTCTCTCTAACCCAGGGGGTCACTGGGCAGTGATCAGGAGCAGGAACCCTGGTTGATTCTCCCCTCTCCCTAACCCAGGGGGTCACTGGGCAGTGATCAGGAGCAGGAACCCTGGCTGATTCTCCCCTCTCCCTAACCCAGGGGGTCACTGGGCAGTGATCAGGAGCAGGAACCCTGTCTGATTCTCCCCTCTCCCTAACCCAGGGGTCACTGGGCGGTGATCAGGAGCAGGAATGACTGATTCCCCCCTCTCCCTAACCCAGGGGGTCACTGGGCGGTGATCAGGAGCAGGAACCCTTGCTGATTCTCCCCTCTCCCTAACCCAGGGGGTCACTGGGCAGTGATCAGGAGCAGGAACCCTGTCTGATTCCCCCCTCTCCCTAACCCAGGGGGTCACTGGGCGGTGATCAGGAGCAGGAATGACTGATTCCCCCCCTCTCCCTAAGCCATCGAACACCTCTAACGCAGCAGGGGGCGGGGGATGAGAAGTGGGATCCCGCGGGCTGTGCGGCTCTGGAACCCACCGAGATTTTTTGCTGCGCCTTTAACCGCCCCTTGTCTCCCGTCCTTCACACAGGTGGGCCTGCGGCAGCTGGACATGTCCCTGCTCTGCCAGCTCTGGTCGCTGTACGAGTCCATTCAGGAGTACAAGGGCCTGTACCAGGACATGACCTCGTCCATGCACTCTGAGGGCTCCTTTGCTGCTGAGAACGGTTACTATGACGAGGAGGAGGAGTACGAGCCGGACCAGGCCAAGGACGACGCACCGCGCAACAGTCTTAAAGTGCCCCAGACCCAGAACTCCCGAGACAAGTGGCTGCAGGAATCCTTCCACATTACGATATAAAACTGAAAAATCCTTCGACCCTGGTTCTGGTTTGTTTACAGTTTCCGTTCCGAGAGCTGATATGAAATGTCTTCTTGAATTATTTTTCTCTACTCGCTGATGCACTTTGACCCCCCCCCCCCCGCCCCCCCCCGGGTGTCGTCGCTGGGATGTAATGGGTGGCATTATATGAAGTCACAATGAATTCAATACACTTCAGTTTGTTTCACACGCCCTCCGACAGACCTGTACCCGCCATAGCCTCCAACCGTATGATTTCAGCCGCACAGAAGGAGGCCCCTCGGCCCCTCATCCCCCTGCCCTCTCTCTGAAAGAGTTCTCCCCTCAGTCCCACCTCCCCCCACCACTGCCCTTCCCTCTAAACCTTTAAAAGCAATCCTTTTTCGAATATTTGTGTTCAGAATGATAAGAGAAGATGGGGAGAAACCGTGTCCACTGGCAGGAGGGTCGGTAACCAGAGGGGACAGATCTAAGATAATCGGCAAAAGAACCAGAGGGGGAGAGATGAGGAGAATTTTTCTTCGACAGCGATTTGTTGGGATCTGGAATGCACTGCTTACATAAGAACATAAGAAATAGGAGCAAGATTAGACCATTCGGCCCTTCGAGCCATTCAATAAGATCATGGCCGATCTTCTACCTCAACTCACCTTCCCGCCCGATCCCCATATCCCTTAATATTCAAAAATCTATCGCTCTCTGTCTTGAATATACTCAACGACTGAGCCTCCACAGCCCTCTGGGGTAGAGAATTCCACAGGTTCACCACCCTCTGAGTGAAGAAATTTCTCCTCATCTCAGTCCTAAATGGCCAACCCCTTATTCTGAGACTGTGGCCCCTCGTTCTAGACCCCACCAGCCAGGGGAAAACATCCTCCCTGCATCTACCCTGTCAAGCCCTGTAAGAATTTTGTATGTTTCAATGAGATCACCTCTCATTCTTCTAAACTCCAGAGAATATAGGCCTAGTCTACTCAATCTCTCCTCATAGGACAATCCCCCATCCCAGGAACCAGTCTGGTGAACCTTCGTTGCACTCCCTCTATGGCAAGTATATCCTTCCTTAGGTAAGGAGACCAAAACTGTACACAATACTCCAGGTGTGGTCTCACCAAGGCCCTATATCATTGCAGTAAGACGTCTTTACTCTTATACTCAAATCCTCTTGTAATAAAGGCCAACACACCATTTGCTTTCCTAATTGCCTGCTGTACCCGCATGTTAACTTTCCTGAAAGGGCGTTGGAAGCAGATTCAATAGTAAACTTAAAAAGGGAATTAGAGATATACTAAAAAAAAGGAGACAGTTGCAGGGCTGTGGGGAAAGAGCAGATGAGGAGTGGGATAGTTCTTTCAAAGAGCCGGCACAGGCACGATGGGCTGAATGGCC
Source organism: Squalus acanthias (assembly GCA_030390025.1). Classification (NCBI taxonomy): domain Eukaryota; kingdom Metazoa; phylum Chordata; class Chondrichthyes; order Squaliformes; family Squalidae; genus Squalus; species Squalus acanthias. The sequence continues at coordinate 27,401,488 of CM059450.1, read as the reverse complement.
TCCGTCTGCACTGTATCATGCTATGACGTATCCCCTTCCAAAGCAGTGATGGAACCTGCTCCTCTCATCGTTTCAGGTACGGGCAATCTTTGCCCTAACAATACTCTGTGTAAAAAAAAAAAAATACTCCGAAACTCTCCCTTTATTCTTTTGGCAACAACAATCTTTAATTCATCCCCTCCGGTTACCGACTCGCCGTCGGTGGAAATCGGGAGTCCCGACTGACTGCATCATAGAAACATAGAAGATAGGAGCAGGAGTAGGCCATTCGGCCCCTCGAGCCTGCTCCGACATTCGATGAGATCATGGCTGATCATCCAAATTCAGTACCCTGTCCCTGCCTTCTCCCCATATCCCTTGATCCCTTTAGCTTTAAGAAATATATCTAACTCATTCTTGAATATATTTAATGACTTGGCCTCAACTGCCTTCTGTGGTAGAGAATTCCACAGGTTCACCACTCTCTGGGTGAAGAAATTCTTCCTCATTTCTGACCTAAATGGCTTACCCCTTATCCTTAGAATATGACCCCTGGTTCTGGACTCTCCGACCATCGGGAACATTCTTCCTGCATCTAGTTTGTCCAGACCTGTCAGAATTTTATATGTTTCGATGAGATCCCCTCTCATTCTTCTATACTCCAGCGAGTATAAGCCCAATCGACCCAATCTCTCCTCATATGTCATTCCTGCCATCATCAAAAGCCCTCGAGAGTTTCTCACCCCCCTCGATCAGATCCTCTGTTGTTCAGTTCAAGTAGGGGCACAGTGTGAAAATGTCACCTCCCCGCCCGCCCCTGCCGTTACACATGACGGGCAATCCTCGCCACAACGCCCGGCCTGATAAGTTAGCCGCTGTTCTGGATTGTGTCGTAGCTGGGGATCGGAGGGGAGGCAAGCCGATTGACACAGATAACGTCAGAGTGCGAGGGCAGGGGGTGGGGCGTGTGCCTCAGTACCACGCCCGGGGCGGCACGGAATCTCTCAGCAATGGGGGTGGGGGGGGGGTGGGGAGGGAGGGGGGAATGCGAGGTTGAGGAGGGACGGAATAGGGTCCGCACACTTCCCGACCTCATCTCCACGAGCCGCCAATTGCTTTGCTGTGTGTTTCCAGAACTCCTCCGTTTTCTTTACAATGTGGATTCCGTTCGATTTTTGACTGAACAAGCCCCCAGCAGCCTCCAACCTCCTGACTTCTCACTCTGCTGCTCGGGAAATGTTAACCAAAGATTTTTTATTCCGTTGTTCTCCTCCATGGACGTATTTTTTCCGTATCCACCGTTATGCCAAAATGGAGACCTTTTTTTCCTCCTTTGAGAATCGGAACCCATGGAACCCGTACCCCAGTGAGAGTCAGTGTGTGTGGAACCCGTACCCCAGTGAGAGTCAGTGTGTGTGGAACCCTTACCCCAGTGAGAGTCAGTGTCTGTGGAACCCGTACCCCAGTGAGAGTCAGTGTGTGTGGAACCCGTACCCCAGTGAGAGTCAGTGTCTGTGGAACCCGTACCCCAGTGAGAGTCAGTGTGTGTGGAACCCGTACCCCAGTGAGAGTCAGTGTCTGTGGAACCCGTACCCCAGTGAGAGTCAGTGTGTGTGGAACCCGTACCCCAGTGAGAGTCAGTGTGTGTGGAACCCATACCCCAGTGAGAGTCAGTGTGTGTGGAACCCGTACCCCAGTGAGAGTCAGTGTGTGTGGAACCCGTACCCCAGTGAGAGTCAGTGTGTATGGAACCCGTACCCCAGTGAGAGTCAGTGTGTATGGAACCCGTACCCCAGTGAGTCAGTGTGTATGGAACCCGTACCCCAGTGAGTCAGTGCCTTCCCATTTATCAACAGTCTGCTGTGCATCACCCACGATTTCTGGCCCGTTTCGCTCCTGCTGCCTATCGCCAGGTCTGCTGATAGAGAAATCAAGGTGATCGCCACTCTCGTTCAATACTCAGCAAAGGTTCCATGGGTCAGATGTAGAATAGTTGGAATTCTGACAGCCGTGTTAAAAAACAGGAGTTTTTAATATATATTTAAAAGAAACTTATTTGAAGCCCTTTGGTCCTTAGTTTAGCAGTAAGACATATTAAGTTATACACCGTATTATTTTATCGTACGCACCTGTTGCCACATATTTACAAATGGCTCTTTTTCAATAACATTTCAATTACGCAGTTTGAATAAAATTGAGTTTGACTTAGCTGTATTTCATGGCTGTGCTTTTTGCTACCTCATCTTTGTGCTCATCAAGATGAGGGATGTCAGTACCTAATGTCAGCATCAAACACCCCCAGGGCAGGTACAGCACGGGTTAGATAGAGTAAAGCTCCCTCTACACTGTCCCATCAAACATTCCCAGGGCAGGTTCAGCAGAGGTTAGATACAGAGTAAAGCTCCCTCTACACTGTCCCGTCAAACACTCCCAGGGCAGGTACAGCACGGGTTAGGTACAGAGTAAAGCTCCCTCTACACTGTCCCGTCAAACACTCCCAGGGCAGGTACAGCACGGGGTTAGATACAGAGTAAAGCTCCCTCTACACTGTCCCATCAAACACTCCCAGGGCAGGTACAGCACGGGTTAGATAGAGTAAAGCGCCCTCTACACTGTCCCATCAAACATTCCCAGGGCAGGTTCAGCAGAGGTTAGATACAGAGTAAAGCTCCCTCTACACTGTCCCATCAAACACTCCCAGGGCAGGTACAGCACGGGGTTAGATACAGAGTAAAGCTCCCTCTACACTGTCCCATCAAACACTCCCAGGGCAGGTACAGCACGGGTTAGATACAGAGTAAAACTCCCTCTACACTGTCCCCATCAAACGCTCCCAGGGCAGGTACAGCACGGGTTAGATACAGAGTAAAGCTCCCTCTACACTGTCCCGTCAAACACTCCCAGGGCAGGTACAGCACGGGTTAGATACAGAGTAAAGCTCCCTCTACACTGTCCCATCAAACACTCCCAGGGCAGGTACAGCACAGGTTAGATACAGAGTAAAGCTCCCTCTACACTGTCCCGTCAAACACTCCCAGGGCAGGTACAGCACGGGTTAGATACAGAGTAAAGCTCCCTCTGCACTGTCCCGTCAAACACTCCCAGGGCAGGTACAGCACGGGGTTAGATACAGAGTAAAGCTCCCTCTACACTGTCCCATCAAACACTCCCAGGGCAGGTACAGCAGGGGTTAGATACAGAGTAAAGCTCCCTCTACACTGTCCCCATCAAACACTCCCAGGGCAGGTACAGCACGAGTTAGATACAGAGTAAAGCTCCCTCTACACTGTCCCCATCAAACACTCCCAGGGCAGGTACAGCACGGGTTAGATACAGAGTAAAGCTCCCTCTACACTGTCCCATCAAACACTCCCAGGGCAGGTACAGCACGGGTTAGATACAGAGTAAAGGGCGGTGGAAGCAGACTCAATAGTAACTAGCAAAAGGTGAATTAGATAAATTCTTGAAAAGAAAGAAATTGCAGGGCTCTGGGGGAAGAGCGGAGGGAGTGGGACTAATTGGAGAGCTTTTTTCAAAAGGCCGGCACAGGCACGATGGGCCGAATGGCCTCCTTCCGGGCTGTATGAATCTATGATACAGGGTAGATAATAGATGGAAAAGCCGGTGTAACAGGTAACGAGAAACCATTGTGATATACGGCTGGTGATTTATTGCAGCGACCTTCTGTTGGCATGTTCTGAGAAGAGGTCTTCCAAGATGGGTGTAAGTCTTTGCTTGTAACCGAAAAGCTCTCGTTTCTACCCCCTCTCTCCGCTGGTGACACAGCCCCTGCCGTCGCCGTCTTCACACCAAGCGATGGTGCTCTCCCCTCGTCCCCTGAAGGCACCGACTCTCCTAGGCGCGCGGTTGGGCAGGCGCTCCCCGGGCTCTCTCGCCTCATCCCATAGTGGCCACACGTCACGAGGGAAAGTGGAAATCGGGCTGCTGGCCAAACTATGTCCACAGCGCAGGGACGTCGCTGCTCAGCCCGCCCGTGCCTCCTGGAGGGAGTCTCTGGCTGACGATCGGGTGGAGACCCTGTGTCCATTTTCCCCTCTCTCCGGCTCGTAGTACCTGCTGCGGCGGCTCCGCTGAGAACGGGCACCTCCTCTCAGCCTGCGGCCCAGCGCGCTCTCCACGCTCGCGATCGACGGCAGATGGGGTTCAAACAAACGTCTGGAAAGAAGGCGAAAGTGCAACGGGAACTGGAAAGGAAAGCAAAAAGGTCAGATTCAGCATCTTCTTAACCAATAAAATGGCCACAGCATTCTGAAAACTTGCTCCACACTGCCACCGCGTGGCCAGACCCTGCAACTGCACCGTGACGCTTGACTTGGCAAACTTGAATGGAAAATGTTCACAGAGTAAATCTCCCTCTGCACAGGTCCCGTCAAACACGCCCGGGGCAGATACAGCTCGGGTTGGATACAGAGTAAAGCTCCCTCTACACTGTCCCCATCAAACACTCCCAGGGCAGGTACAGCACAGGTCAGAGACAGAGTAAAGCTCCCTCTACACTGTCCCATCAAACACTCCCAGGGCAGGTACAGCACGGGTTAGATACAGAGTAAAGCTCCCTCGACACTGTCCCGTCAAACACTCCCAGGGCAGGTACAGCACGGGTTAGATACAGAGTAAAGCTCCCTCTACACTGTCCCCATCAAACACTCCCAGGGCAGGTACAGCACAGGTCAGATACAGAGTAAAGCTCCCTCTACACTGTCCCATCAAACACTCCCAGGGCAGGTACAGCACGGGTTAGATACAGAGTAAAGCTCCCTCGACACTGTCCCGTCAAACACTCCCAGGGCAGGTACAGCACGGGTTAGATACAGAGTAAAGCTCCCTCTACACTGTCCCCATCAAACACTCCCAGGGCAGGTACAGCACAGGTCAGATACAGAGTAAAGCTCCCTCTACACTGTCCCATCAAACACTCCCAGGGCAGGTACAGCACGGGTTAGATACAGAGTAAATCTCCCTCTACACTGTCCCATCAAACACTCCCAGGGCAGGTACAGCACAGGTTAGATACAGAGTAAAGCTCCCGCTACACTGTCCCCATCAAACACTCCCAGGGCAGGTACAGCATGGGTTAGATACAGAGTAAAGCTCCCTCTACACTGTCCCATCAAACACTCCCAGGGCAGGTACAGCACGGGTTAGATACAGAGTAAAGCTCCTTCTACACTGTCCCATCAAACACTCCCAGGGCAGGTACAGCACAGGTTAGATGCAGAGTAAAGCTCCCTCTACACTGTCTCGTCAAACACTCCCAGGGCAGGTACAGCACAGGTTAGATACAGAGTAAAGCTCCCTCGACACTGTCCCGTCAAACACTCCCAGGGCAGGTACAGCACGGGTTAGATACAGAGTAAAGCTCCCTCTACACTGTCCCGTCAAACACTCCCAGGACAGGTACGGCACGAATTAGATACAGAGTAAAGCACCCTCTACACTGTCCCATCAAACACTCCCAGGACAGGTACAGCATAGGTTAGATACAGAGTAAAGCTCCCTCTGCACTGTCCCCATCAAACACTCCCAGGGCAGGTACAGCATGGGTTAGATACAGAGTAAAGCTCCCTCTGCACTGTCCCCATCAAACACTCCCAGGGCAGGTACAGCACAGGTTAGATACAGAGTAAAGCTCCCGCTACACTGTCCCCATCAAACACTCCCAGGGCAGGTACAGCATGGGTTAGATACAGAGTAAAGCTCCCTCTACACTGTCCCATCAAACACTCCCAGGGCAGGTACAGCACGGGTTAGATACAGAGTAAAGCTCCTTCTACACTGTCCCATCAAACACTCCCAGGGCAGGTACAGCACAGGTTAGATACAGAGTAAAGCTCCCTCTACACTGTCTCGTCAAACACTCCCAGGGCAGGTTCAGCACAGGTTAGATACAGAGTAAAGCTCCCTGTACACTGTCCCATCAAACACTCCCAGGGTAGGTACAGCACTGGTTAGATACAGGGTAAAGCTCCCTCTGCACTGTCCCATCAAACACTCCCAGGGCAGGTACAGCACGGGTTAGATACAGAGTAAAGCTCCTTCTACACTGTCCAATCAAACACTCCCAGGGCAGGTACAGCACGGGTTAGATACAGAGTAAAGCTCCCTCTACACTGTCCCATCAAACACTCCCAGGACAGGTACAGCACGGATTAGATACAGAGTAAAGCTCCTCTACACTGTCCCATCAAACACTCCCAGGGCAGGTACAGCACGGTTAGATACAGAGTAAAGCTCCCTCTACACTGTCCCATCAAACACTCCCAGGGCAGGTACAGCACGGGTTAGATACAGAGTAAAGCTCCCTCTACACTGTCCCGTCAAACACTCCCAGGGTAGGTACAGCACTGGTTAGATACAGGGTAAAGCTCCCTCTGCACTGTCCCATCAAACACTCCCAGGGCAGGTACAGCACGGGTTAGATACAGAGTAAAGCTCCCTCTACACTGTCCAATCAAACACTCCCAGGGCAGGTACAGCACGGGTTAGATACAGAGTAAAGCTCCCTCTACACTGTCCCATCAAACACTCCCAGGGCAGGTACAGCACGGGTTAGATACAGAGTAAAGCTCGCTCTGCACTGTCCCATCAAACACTCCCAGGGCAGGTACAGCACGGGTTAGATACAGAGTAAAGCTCCCTCTACACTGTCCCATCAAACACTCCCAGGGCAGGGACAGCACGGGTTAGATTCAGAGTAAAGCTCCCTCTACACTGTCCCATGAAACACTGCCAGGGCAGGTACAGCACGGGTTAGATACAGAGTAAAGCTCCCTCTACACTGTCCCATCAAACACTCCCAGGGCAGGTACAGCACAGGTTAGATACAGAGTAAAGCTCCCTCTACACTGTCCCATCAAACACTCCCAGGGCAGATACAGCACGGGTTAGATACAGAGTAAAGCTCCCTCTAAACTGTCCCATCAAACACTCTCAGGGCAGGGACAGCACGGGTTAGATACAGAGTAAATCTCCCTCTACACTGTCCCATCAAACACTCCCAGGGCAGGTACAGCACGGGTTAGATACAGAGTAAAGCTCCCTCTACACTGTCCCATCAAACACTCCCAGGGCAGATACAGCACGGGTTAGATACAGAGTAAAGCTCCCTCTACACTGTCCCATCAAACACTCCCAGGGCAGGTACAGCACGGGGTTAGATACAGAGTAAAGGGCGGTGGAAGCAGATTCAATAGTAACTTTCAAAAGGGAATTGGATAAATATTTGAGAAGTAAAAATCTGCAGAGCTTCGGGGAAAGGGCAGGGTGGAGTGGGACTAATTGGCTAGTCCTGCACATCCTTTGGCACTGTTGTACAGTAAGCACTGAAAATAGGAATGTCATTGTAGGGGTGACTGCATTCTAAATAAGAAGTATTAATCGTGCTCCTTGCTGGACTAGTAGGCAAAGGCACCGTCTGGTGTGGGACGAAGACCAGAGCGTTCCAGGCTCTAACGGCTGTCCAGTAAATGCTGCAGGTGTGTGAGTGGGTGGATTTGGGCGAGGACAGGATCAGGGGTGTCCGAAATAAGAACATAAGAAATAGGAGCAGGAGTCGGCCCTTCGAGCCTGCTCCGCCATTCAATGAGATCATGGCTGATCTTCTGCCTCAACTCCATTCACCGGCCCTGTCGCCATATCCCTTGATGCCCTTACTAGTCAGAAATCTATCAACTTCTGTTTTGAATATACCCAATCTCTGGGGTAGAGAATTCCAAAGATTCACCACCCTCTGTGTGAAGAAATTTCTTCTCATCTCAGTCCTGAATGGCCCTACCCTTTATCCTGAGGCTGTGGCCCCTAGTTCTAGACTCCCCAGCCAGGGGAAACATTCTCCCAGCATCCATCCTATCAAGCCCTGTAATAATTTTGTATGCTTCAATGAGATTCCCTCTCATTTTTCTGAAGAGAATACAGGCCTAGTTTACTCAATCTCTTCTCATACGACAGTCCCGCCATCCCAGGAATCAATCTCCTGAACCTTCGTGGCACTCCCTCTATGGCAAGTATACCCTTCCTTAGGTAAGGAGACCAAAATTGTACACAGTACTCCAGGTGTGGTCTCACCAAGGCCCTATATAATTGGAGTAAGACTTCTTTACTCCTGTACTCAAATCCTCTTGTAATGAAGGCCAGCATACCATTTGCCTTCCTAATGGCTTGCTGCACCTGCACATTCACTTTCAGTGACTCCTGTACAAGGACACCCAGGTCCCTTTGAGCATCTGCATTCCCCAATCTTTCACCATTTAGGAAATACTCTGCCTTTCTGTTTTTTCGACCAAAGTGGATAACTTCACATTTATCCACATTATATTCCATCTGCCATGTTCTCGCCCACTCACTGAGCCTGTCGAGATCCCCTTGAAGCCTCTTCACATCCTCTTCGCAACTGACACTACCACCCAGCTTTGTGTCATCAGCAAATTTGGAAATGTTACATTTAGTCCCCTCATCCAAATCATTGATATAGATTGTGAATAGCTGGGGCCCAAGCACCGATCCTTGCGGTACCCCACTAGTCACAGCCTGCCATCCTGAAAAAGACCCGTTTATCCCTACTCTTTGTTTTCTGTCTGTTAACCAATTCTCAATCCATGCTCGTATATTACCCCAATTCCATGTGCCCTAATTTTGTTCACCAACCTCTTGTGTGGGACCTTATCGAAGGCCTTTTGAAAATCCAAATACGCCACATCTACCGGTTCCCCTTTGTCTACTCCACCAGTTACATCCTCAAAGAACTCCAATAGGTTTGTCAAACAGGATTTCCCTTTCATAAATGCATGTTGACTCTGCCCAATCTTACTATTACTTTCTAAGTGCCCACTTATTGCATCCTTTAAGAAGATTCCAGCATTTTCTCAACTACTGATGTGAGGCTAACAGGTCTGTAGTTCCCCGTTTTCTCTCTCCCTCCTTTCTTAAATAGCGGGGTTACTTTTGCTATCCTCCAATCTGCAGGAACCGTTCCAGAATCTATAGAATTTTGGAAGATGACAACCAATGCGTCCACTATCCCAATGGCCACCTCTTTCAAAACCCTAGGATGTAGGACATCCGGTCCTTGGGATTTATCGACTTTTAGTCCCATTAATTTTGCTGGTACTGTTTTATTACGAATAATAATTCCTTTAAGTTCCTCATTCACGTCACATCCTTGGGTTTCTCGTATTTCTGGGAGGTTTTTTGTGTCTTCCTCCGTGAAGACAGAAACAAAGTATTTATTTAATTTCTCTGCCACTTCCTCATTCCCCTGTGGCAGAGTAAGGCTGCCGACACTCGCTGTGCCAGGCTCCCACGTGAAGAGGTGGTCACCTGGGCGAGTCTGTGCCTTCAGGAGAGGAGAGAGGTGAGAAAGGGGCCTCCTCCGGAGTCTGTGCTGAGCAACGGTCCTGGCCAAAGCAGCAGTCCCGTGCAGCAGAGGCATTTCATAGACCTGTTACACAGAACGTACAGCACAGAAACAGGCCATTCGGCCCCACAGCTCCGTGCCGGTGTTTCTGCTCCACACGAGCCTCCTCCCACCCCTCTTCATCTCACCCCATCAACATAACCTTCCATTCCTTTCTCCTTCATGAGCTTATCTAGCTTCCCCTTAATTTCATCTGTGCTATTCGCCTCAAGCACTCCCTGTGGTAACAAGTTCCACATTCTCACCACTCTCTCAGTTGGTAGCACACTTGCCTCGAAGTCAGAAGGTGGTGAGTTCAAGTCCAGGGACTTCCACACATAAATCCAGGCTGACACTCCCAGTGCAGTACTGAGGGAGCGCCGCACTGTCGGAGGGGCGGTACTGAGGGAGCACCACACTGTCAGAGGGGCGGTACTGAGGGAGGGCCGCACTGTCGGAGGGGCGGTGCTGAGGGAGCGCCGCACTGTCCGAGGGGCGGTACTGAGGGAGCGCTGCACTGTCGGAGGGGCGGTACTGAGGGAGGGCTGCACTGTCGGAGGGGCGGTACTGAGGGAGGGCCGCACTGTCGGAGGGGCAATACTGAGGGAGCGCCGCACTGTCGGAGGGGCGGTACTGAGGGAGCGCTGCACTGTCGGAGGGTCAGTACTGAGGGAGCGCCGCACTGTCGGAGGTGCCGTCTTTCGGATGAGACGTTAAACCGAGGCCCCCGTCTGCTCTCTCAGGTGGATGTAAAAGATCCCGCGGGCACTATTTCGAAGAAGAGCAGGGGGAGTTCTCCCCGGTGTCCTGGGGCAATATTTATCCCTCAACCGACATCGCTAAAAACAGATGATCTGGTCATTATCACATTGCTGTTTGTGGGAGCTTGCTGTGCGCAAATTGAGTGCCGCGTTTCCTACATTACAACAGTGACCACACTTCAAAAATTACCCGCCTTGGTTCCGTAACCCTTAATACTCTTGCCTAACAGAAATCTATCAATCTCAGTTTTGAAAGCTCCAATTGACCCACCAGCCTCAACAGCTTTTTGGGGGAGAGAGTTCCCGATTTCAACTCCCCTTTGTGTGAAGAAGTGCTTCCTGACATCACCCCTGAAGGGGCTGGCTCTAATTTTAAGGTTGTTCTGGACTCCCCCCCCCACTCCCCCCCACCAGAGAGAGAGAAATAGTTTATCGACCCTATCAACTCCTTTAACCTAGCTGATCTCCTTAAGGCCAGTGCTCGGGTATTTCTTGTTGGGGGAAATGGTCCAATTGCCATTTTCTCAGGCCGATGCTGACTGCTGCTGCCGGGTAAACGTTTCTGCGGCTTGGCGCCCACGCTGGGGGAAGAGCGGGTTTTCAAGGTCAGGAGAAATAGCAGGATCCTAACTCGCACCGAGTCCCGTTCACCCATCCTCCCCTGTGCTCGCTGACCTACACTGGCTGCCGGTCCAGCAACGGCTCGATTTCAAAATTCTCATCCTTGTGTTCAAATCCTTCCACGGCCTCGCCCCCCCCTCCCCTATCTCTGTAACCTCCTCCAACCCCACAACCCTCCGAGATCTCTGCACTCCTCCAATTCTGGCCTCTTGAGCATCCCCCGATTTCCATCGCTCCACCATTGGCGGCCGTGCCTTCAGCCGTCTAGACCCTAAGCTGTGGAATTCCCTCCCTAAACCTCTCCGCCTCTCTCTCCTCCTTTAAGACGCTCCTTAAAACCTACCTCTTTGACCAAGCTTTTGGTCGCCTGTCCTAATACCTCCTGATGTGGCTCGGTGTCACATTTTGTCTGATAACGCTCCTGTGAAGCACCTTGGGACGTTTTACGACGTTAAAGGTGCTATATAAATGCACGTTGTTGTGGAAGCATGACATTTATAAGCAGAACTCCCATGGCATTGCTGGGGTATTATCAACAACGTATAGGAAGCACGCACAAACTGCGAGACTTTTTATATATTTCTAGAGCGGTGTTGCTCACAGAGAGTAGGTCATTTTGTAATAGGGGGGTTTTCGAGAAAGTATATTGGGGTGCGTATTACAGGAAGTAATTGCGACACTTACAGGAGGTAATCGCTGTACACAAGACGTCTAATATATTATAGACGGAGGTAGCTCACAGTAGTGGAGATCCCACACTTCTGCTCAGTGTCAGCTGTGACTCAGTGGGCAGCACTCTCTCCTCTGAGTCAGAAGGTCGTGGGTTCGAGTCCCCCTCCAGAGACTTGAGCACAAAATCCAGGCTGACACTCCCGGTGCAGTATTGAGGGAGGAGCCGTCTTTCGGATGAGATGTTGAACCGAGGCCCCGTCTGCCCTCTCGGGTGGACGGAAAAGATCCCATGGCCACTATTTCAAAGAAGAGCAGGGGAGTTCTCCCCGGTGTCCTGGGCCAATATTTATCCCTCAGCCAACGAGGGGGTCCTTGCACATGAAACACAAAACGTTAGCATGCAGGTACAGCAAGTAATTAGGAAGTCAAATGGAATGTTGGCCTTTATTGCAAGGGGGATGGAGTATAAAAGTAGGGAAGTCTTACTACAACTGTACAGGGCGCTGGTGAGACCACACCTGGAGTACTGAGCACAGTTTTGGTCTCCTTATTTAAGGAAGGATATATTTGCATTGGAGGCAGTTCAGAGAAGGTTCACTAGGTTGATTCCGGAGATGAGGGGGTTGTCTTATGAAGAAAGGTTGAGCAGGTTGGGCCTATACTCATGGAGTTTAGAAGAATGAGAGGTGATCTTATTGAAACGTATAAGATTCTGAGGTGGCTTGACAGGGTAGATACAGAGAGGATGTTTCCCCTCGTGGGGGGAATCTAGAACTAGGGGGCATAGTTTCAGGATAAGGGGTCGTCCATTTAAAATGGAGATGAGGAGGAATTTCTTCTCTCAGAGGGTCGTGAATCTTTTGGAATTCTCCACCCCAGAAAGCTGCGGAGGCTGGGTCATTGAATATATTCAAGGCGGAGATAGATAGATATCTGAGCTACAGGGGAGTCAAGAGTTATGGGGGAGCGGGCAGGAATGTGGAGTTGAGGTCGAAGATCAGATCAGCCATGATCTTATTGAATGGTGGAGCAGGCTCGATGGGGCCGAATGGCCGACTCCTGCTCCTGTTTCTTATTAACATCGTTAAAAAAACAGATGGTCTGGCCATTATCACATTTGCTGTTTTGTGGGAGCTTGCTGTGAGCAATATGGCTGCTGTGTTTCCTACATTACAACAGTGACCACACTTCAAAAAGTGCTTCATTGGCTGTAAAGCGCTTTGGGACGTCCTGAGGTTGTGAAAGACACTGGAGAAATGCAAGTCTGTCTAGTAGGTCAGACAGGAATGTTAGTCCATGTACCATGTAAAGTATTATTCAACTGTTGAGATGCAGCTGCGATTAAAGTGGCCTGCGCCTTTAAGACCATTAAATCTAATTTGCTGTCAGTGAACACAGGCGAAGATCAGAGTATAAGTTCTGTTTGATGAGGGAATATTTTTTTACATTGGTTGGTGTTTATACATTTCCAGCCCCAGGTCTGATAAAAGACAGCGTTAAAAGCCCATTGTCTCCTTTTTTTAATATATATATATTATATATATATTATATAGAGTGGCGTCTGTAAAAGAATGAAAGACTCGCATTTCTACAGCGCCTTTCATGGCCACCGGACGTCCCACATCGCGCTTTACAGCCAATGAAGTACTTTTTTGAAGTGTAGTCCCTGTTGTAATGTAGGAAACACGGCAGCCAATTTGCCGCACAGCAAGCTCCCACAAACAGCAGTGTGATAATGATCAGATCATCTGTTTTAGTGATACATATTGGCCCCAGGACACCGGGGAGAACTCCCCCTGCTCTTCTTCGAATAATGCCGTGGGATCTTTTACTTCCACCTGAGAGGGTAGACCGGGCCTCGGTTTTACCTCTCATCCGAAAGACGGCACCTCCGACAGTGCAGCGCTCCCTCAGTACTGGCACTGGATTATGGGCTCAAGTCTCTTGGAGTGGGACTCGAACCCACGACCTATCTGATTCAGCGACGAGAGAGAGAGAGTGCTACCCACTGAGCCACGGCAGCTGGGTTGCTTTGACCTTGAGTCCGGGCCCTTGTGCTGGGAGGAGCGGAGGATAAACGAGCCAGAGTGCCTGCTCGCGATTGTTAACAGGTGACTCCTGCTGCGACGGCCTCAAGACTACACATCAGGTGAGTGTCAGCCGTGGCTCAGTGGGTAGCTCTCTCTCTCGCCTCTGAGTCAGAAGGTTGTGGGTTCAAGTCCCACTCCAGAGACTTGAGCACATAAATCTAGGCTGACACCCCAGTGCAGTACTGAGGGAGTGCTGCACTGTCAGAGGTGCCATCTTTCGGATGAGACCTTAAACTGAGGCCCCGTCTGCTCTCTCAGGTGGACGTTAAAGATCCCACGGCCACTATTTCGAAGAAGAGCAGGGGGAGTTCTCCCCGGTGTCCTGGGGCCGATATTTATCCCTCAATCAACATCTAAAAAAACAGATTATCTGGTCATTATCACGTTGCTGTTTGTGGGAGCTTGCTGTGCGCAATTTGGCTTCTGCATTTCCTACATTACAGCAGTGACCACACTTCAAAAAGTGCTTCATTGGCTGGAAAGTGCTTTGGGACATCTGGTGGTTGTGAAAGGCGCTGTAGAAATAGCAAGGAAAAAAAAGATTGGGTTCGGCTGCAGTCTCCGACCGAGAGTCCAAAGCGGAACAGGATAAACTACAGGAGGATTTGAATATACTGGGCAGACAGGCGGCAGATGAAGTTCAATGTAGAGAAATGCAAAGTGCTTCACATGAGGTGGGTAAGTAATCCAGGCAGGAAATATTACTTAAATGGAAAGAAAATAAGGTGTACGGAAAACGAAAGGGACCTGGGGGCGGGGGGATCCTGATGGAGAATAAATTGAAGCAGTCGCAACAATGCTCGGTGAAGCGAGTGAAGGAAATCAAATGTTGGGATGTATTAAAGAGGTCAGTATTGAGGCGAAATAGTGAGGTAATCCCACCGCTTTATAAATCATTGGCACCACCGCACTTAGAATACTGTGTACAGTTCTGGTCGCTGCAGTGCAAAGAAGGATATTGCGACTATTGAAAAGATACAGGAGAGGGCAACCAGAATGATTGAGGAGATGGAGGGATTGGATTATGAGGAGCAATCATGTAAATTGGCCATGCTCCCACTGGAAAAGAGAAGGTTCTGAGGTGATATACGATTGCTATTTTTAGGAATTCCAAAAGGGACTGGATAATGTCGACCATGACAAGATGTCTCACCTTGTCCAGAACAGTCGAATCAGAGGACACGGCCTGAGATTGAAGGGGGGCGGGGGGGGAGTTATATTCAAAACTAATCTGCGGAAACATTATCACAGTGAGTGAGTGGTCAATCGATGGAACAGGCTTCCAGGTGACGTCGCTGGAAGCAGTTAGTATTGATTCACTGAAATGCAAATTGGATCATTTCATTCCAAAAATAATATTTTGAGAGATAGTGTATGAGTAATTTGAGACATGACGTGTGGTTAAGCGCAGCAGGCTTGGGAAGAACAGGTGACTTTGGACCTATGGTTCCCATTATCGTTGTGACACGTGACTGCCAGGTTGGGAGGAGGCGAACTAGATGGAGCTTGGTCTGTCTACGTCTAGCAAATCCCATGTTCCAATGTGCCCCCTGCAGTCAAATTGCCTGCGGACACTCACCTCTTGGGCTTGTGTATTTGGGTAAGGGCTACCAGGAAAATGGGGCTCTGCCACTTCCCTCGGTTGCTATTTTTCCTCCTCCACTTATTTCTCAATTTCTCCCCCGAAGGGGCTGACCCTCGCTGGCATCCAGTTCCGCGGCTATTCTTCACGTCCGAGTCCTAAACAATATTGACAGGCTCGGCGGTCATGCGAGGGGACGGGCAGGCATCACAGCCAAGTCTCAAAGCTCGTGCTTCACTTTGTTTTGGGACAAGAATTTGGCTCCAACAATGATTTCCCGAGGTTTGGTCCTTTTCCATTGCTGGACAGAATTCAGCCCTTACAAACAGCAAGTCCCAGTGTGCTTTGTGAATGGCCTACCTTGCTGCTAATAGTTTTTTTTTAAAAAGCCCTACTGTTTTAGGCTTCCCCTCTGAAATGGGATGGTGGTTATTAGATTGTAACACGTTTAAGCCTCTTTATTCAACGAGAGCGACAAAAACTCAAATCTCTCAAACCACAGGAACGGTAGCATAGTGGTTATGTTACTGGACTAGTGATCCAGAGGCCTAGACTAATGATCCGGTAAACCCGAGTTCAAATCTCCACCACAGCAGCTAGGGAATTTAAATTCAGTTAATTAAATAAAATTCAGAATTATAAAAGCTAGCCATCAGTAATGGTGACCGTGGGGAAAAAAAAAACCCAGCTGGTTCGCTTTAGGGAAAGAAATCTACTGTCCTCACCCGGTCTGGCCTATATGTGACTCCAAACCCACAGCAATGTGGGTGACTCTTACCTGCCCCTCTGAAATGGCCTCGCGAGCCGCTCAGTTGTATCAAACCGCTACAAAAGACAATAATAATAAACACCACACGGACTGCAGCGGTTCAAGCGGCGGCTCACCACCACCTTCTCAAGGGGGCAATTAGGGATGGGCAATAAATGCTGGCCTTGCCAGCGATGCCCACATCCCAAAACCCTGAAAGGGGGTGCCCGAAGTAAATTTTACTGGGAGATTTGAAAGCACAGAAAAGGAACGGTATGGATTGGTTTAATGATTCTGTTGTGACTTCTGCTTTTAATGTGCAAAACCTTACTTTCTAGGCCGTTACCCACAGGCCAAAACAAAATGGCAGCCGAAAGAGTTTGAGTCATTTCATTGGCTCCCGTCATTGGTCAGTGTTTGCTGATTGGTAGGTTTTGTACCTCCTTAGTTTCTTGATTGGTGGTTTTCTTCCCATGTGCCACTTGCTGACTGGTCGGTTCCCTGGCAGTTCAGTTCTGTTTTGCCGCTGTTTTATGAATGACATTTGAGCCATCCAATCGGGTGGAAGCGTGACGCATCACGTGACGGACATGCGCTAGTTACAGGGCATCGAGGTATATGGATAGAAAATACACTGTCACTCCCACAAGGCCAAATATCCAGTCCTGCTGTAAAGACACTGCACAGTATTAGTATATTAAGTGTCAGCTGTGGCTCAGTTGGTAGCACAATCGCCTGAGTCAGAAGGTTGTGGGTTCAAGTCCCACTCCAGAGACTTGAGCCCATAAATCTAGGCTGACGCTCCAGTTCAGTACTGAGGGAGCGCCGCACTGTCGGAGGGGCAGTACTGAGGGAGCGCCGCACTGTCGGAGGGGCAGTACTGAGGGAGCGCCGCACTGTCGGAGGGGCGGTACTGAGGGAGCGCCGCACTGTCGGAGGGGCGGTACTGAGGGAGCGCCGCACTGTCGGAGGGGCAGTACTGAGGGAGCGCCGCACTGTCAGAGGGGCAGTAATGAGGGAGCGCCGCACTGTCGGAGGGGCAGTACTGAGGGAGCGCCGCACTGTCAGAGGGGCAGTAATGAGGGAGCGCCGCACTGTCGGAGGGGTGGTACTGAGGGAGCGCCGCACTGTCGGAGGGGCGGTACTGAGGGAGCACCGCACTGTCGGAGGGGCGGTACTGAGGGAGCGCCGCAGTGTCGGAGGGGCAGTACTGAGGGAGCGCCGCACTGTCGGAGGGGCGGTACTAAGGGAGCGCCGCACTGTCGGAGGGGCAGTACTGAGGGAGCACCGCACTGTCGGAAGGGCGGTACTGAGGGAGCGTCGCACTGTCGGATTGTCAGTACTCACTCCGCTGCAGTCGGAGGGGGAGTACTGAGGGAGCGCTGCACTGTCGGAGGGGCAATATTGAGGGAGCGCCGCACTGTTGGAGGGGCAGTACTGAGGGAGCGCCGCACTGTGGGAGGGGCACTACTGAGGGAGCGCCGCACTGTCGGAGGGGCAGTACTGAGGGAGCGCCGCACTGTCGGAGGGGGAGTACTGAGGGAGCGCTGCACTGTCGGAGGGGCAATATTGAGGGAGCGCCACACTGTCGGAGGGGCAGTACTGAGGGAGCGCCGCAGTTTCGGAGGGGGAGTACTGAGGGAGCGCTGCACTGTCGGAGGTGCTGTCTTTCGGATGAGATGCTAAACCACGGCCCCGTCTGCCCTCTCAGGTCGACGTAAAAGATCCCACGACCACTATTTCGAAGAGCAGGGGGCGCTCTCCCCGGTGTCCTGGGCCAATATTTATCCCTCAATCAACATCACTAAAACAGATTATCTGGTGATTATCGCATTGCTGTTTGTGGGAGCTTGCTGTGTGCAAATTGGCTGCTGCGTTTCCTACATTACAACAGTGACTACACTCCAAAAAAAGTACTTCATTGGCTGTGAAGTGCTTTGGGACGTCCGGTGGTCATGCAAGGCGCTGTATAAATGCAAGACTTTCTTTTCTCTGCTGACAAGCACGTGCGCACAGTTGTCAGGCCCCACAAAGAACGGCCACTTTGGGCGTGGAGCTGTAGCAAGTCGGAGCCTGCAGGAGATGGGGAGAGAGACCGGCCCAAAAGAGTGCACCAACCTCTCGTATGCTTTTCTCGAACACGGATGAAATGAATTGGGAATTGTTTCGTGCGTTCCTCAACCGTCAGGTTCCTACTTTGCCACGAGGGGCTGCTCGTTCCCACCGAGGCACAGACCTGGTTCCCAGGGGCGGACAATGGTTGTGCTCGTCGGAGGGTTTATCTTAGCAAGCCGTTTTCTACCCGCAGTTATCAGCAGTAAAGCAAAGGAACGCTCTGTATGGCAGCTTTGGTGGACAATCTTTACAAGCCATTCTTGGTCACTACATTACAGGAAAGATGTGATTGCACTAGAGACGGTACAGAGGAGATTTTTTTCTTTATTTGTTTATGGGATGTGGGCGTCGCTGGCAAGGCCCAGCATTTATTGCCCATCCCTAGTTGCCCTCGAGAAGGTGGTGGTGAGCCGCCTTCTTGAACCGCTGCAGTCCATGTGGTGAAGGTGCTCCCACAGTCCCGTTAGGGAGGGAGTTCCAGGATTTTGACCCAGCGACGATGAAGGAATGGTGATATACTTCTAAGTCGGGATGGTGTGCGACTTGGAGGGGAACTTGGAGGTGGTGGTGTTCCCATGTGCCTGATTTACGAGGATGTTGCCAGGACTGGAGAATTTTACCTATGAGGAAAGATTGGATAGGCTGGGGTTGTTTTAAGAACATAAGAAATAGGAGCAGGAGTCGGCCATTCGGCCCTTCGAGCCTGCTCCGCCATTCAATATGATCATGGCTGATCTTCTGCCTCAACTCCATTCACCGGCCCTGTCGCCATATCCCTTGATGCCCTTACTAGTCAGAAATCTATCAACTTCTGTTTTGAATATACCCAATGACTGAGCCTCCACAGCCCTCTGGGGTAGAGAATTCCAAAGATTCACCACCCTCTGTGTGAAGAAATTTCTTCTCATCTCAGTCCTGAATGGCCCACCCTTTATCCTGAGGCTGTGGCCCCTGGTTCTAGACTCCCCAGCCAAGGGAACCATTCTCCCAGCATCCACCCTATCAAGCCCTGTAATAATTTTGTATGCTTCAATGAGATCCCCTCTCATTCTTCTGAATTCAAGAGAATACAGGCCTAGTTTACTCAATCTCTTCTCATACGACAGTCCCGCCATCCCAGGAATCAATCTCCTGTACCTTCGTTGCACTCCCTGTATGGCAAGTATATCCTTCCTTAGGTAAGACGACCAAAATTGTACACAGTATTCCAGGTGTGGTCTCACCAAGGCCCTATATAATTGGAGTAAGACTTCTTTACTCCTGTACTCAAATTCTCTTGTAATGAAGGCCAGCATACCATTTGCCTTCCTAATGGCTTGCTGCACCTGCACATTCACTTTCAGTGACTCCTGTACAAGGACACCCAGGTCCCTTTGAGCATCTGCATTCCCCAATCTTGCACCATTTAGGAAATACTCTGCCTTTCTGTTTTTTCGACCAAAGTGGATAACTTCACATTTATCCACATTATATTCCATCTGCCATGTTCTCGCCCACTCACTGAGCCTGTCGAGATCCCCTTGAAGCCTCTTCACATCCTCTTCGCAACTGACACTACCACCCAGCTTTGTGTCATCAGCAAATTTGGAAATGTTACATTTAGTCCCCTCATTCAAATCATTGATATAGATTGTGAATAGCTGGGGCCCAAGCACCGATCCTTGCGGTACCCCACTAGTCACAGCCTGCCATCCTGAAAAAGACCCGTTTATCCCTACTCTTTGTTTTCTGTCTGTTAACCAATTATCAATCCATGCTTGTATATTACCCCCAATTCCATGTGCCCTAATTTTGTTCACCAACCTCTTGTGTGGGACCTTATCGAAGGCCTTCTGAAAATCCAAATACACCACATCTACCGGTTTCCCTTTATCTACTCCACTAGTTACATCCTCAAAGAACTCCAATAGGTTTGTCATGCAGGATTTCCCTTTCATAAATGCATGTTGACTCTGCCCAATCTTACTATTAGTTTCTAAGTGCCTAGTTATTGCATCCTTTATAATAGATTCCAACATTTTCCCAACTACTGATGTGAGGCTAACAGGTCTGTAGTTCCCCGTTTTCTCTCCCTCCTTTCTTAAATAGCGGGGTTACATTTGCTATCCTCCAATTTGCAGGAACCGTTCCAGAATCTATAGAATTTTGGAAGATGACAACCAATGCGTCCACTATCCCAATGGCCACCTCTTTCAAAACCCTAGGATGTAGGTCATCCGGTCCTTGGGATTTATTGACTTTTAGTCCCATTAATTTTGCTTGTACTGTTTTTTTTACTAATAATAATTCCTTTAAGTTTTCTTTGGAAGAGAGCAGGCAGAGGGGAGATTTAATTTAGGTGTATAAAATTATGAGGGGCCTAGACAGAGTGGATAGGAAGGACCTATTTCCCTGAGCAGAGAGGTCAATAACCAGGGGGGCATAGATTTAAAGTAATTGGTAGAAGGATTGGAGGGGAGTTGGAGAACTTTTTTCACCCAGAGGGTGGTGGGGGTCTGGAACTCACTGCCTGAAAGGGTGGTAGAGGCAGAAACCCTCATCGCATTTAAAAAGTACTTGGATATGCACTTGAAGCGATGTAACCTACAAGGCTACGGACCAAGAGCTGGAAAGTGGGATTAGGCTGGAGAGCTCTTTTTCAGCCGGCACAGACACGCTGGGCCGAATGGCCTCCTTCTGTGCTGTAAATTTTGATGATTGATATTTACTATTGACCAGATCTACCCTGATGTAATAGAATATAATCTGGACTGTACACTAACGTATTAATCCAACGCCCATCCCCCCCCTCACAAGTAATGCAGTTTTTCAGAAACACAGCTGTGAGTAAGACTTGTAGACAGTCTGTCCCCATTAGCACTGTGCTATTAGCCTGCCAGGCAGATGCAATACTTGAAACTGCTGAAGCAAATCCATCCCCACCACAGCTTTGTTGCTGAGGCCCATGTGTAACCACGTCAAAGCACGTCAGAAGGTCCCAGGTGTGGTTTCGGGTCTGTGTCGAGTTAGCTCATTCCAGTGGAGGCATTATAATCAGCATCAATGCCTCTGGCAATGGAAGGGGGAGGAGGGAATTGTCCTGGGTTCCTGGCCCTGTTTACATCGAATTCACAGCACAGTTAACAGGCCATTCGGCCCAACTGCTCCGTGCCGGTGTTTCTGCTCCACTCGAGCCTCTTCATCTCACCCCATCAACATATCCTTCTATTCCCTTCTCCCTCATGTGTTTATCCAGCTTCCCCTTAAATGCATCTGCGCTATTCGCCTCAACCACTCCCTGTGGTAGCGAGTTCCACATTCTCACCACTCTCTGGGTAAAGAAGTTTCTCCTGAATTCCCGATTGGATTTATTACTGACTATTTTATATTGATGGCCCCTAGTTCTGGTCTCCCCCACAAGTGGAAACATCTTCTCTACGTCTATCCTATCGAACCCCTTCATAATCTTAAAGACCTCGATCAGGTCACCCCTCAGCCTTCTCTTTTCTAGAGAAAAAAGCCCCAGCCCGTTCAATCTATCCTGATAAGTGTAACCTCTCAGTTACATAAGAACATAAGACGTAGGAGCAGGAGTAGGTCATTTTGCCCCTCGAGCCTGCTCCGCCATTCAATAAGATCATGGCTGATCTGATCTTGGCCTCAACTCCACTTCCCTGCCCGCTCCCCATAACCCTCGACTCCCTTATCGTTCAAAAATCTGTCTATCTCCACCTTGAATATATTCAATGACCCAGCCTCCACAGCTCTCTGGGGAAGAGAATTCCAAAGATTCACGACCCTCTGAGAGAAGAAATTCCTCCTCATTTCCGATTTAAATGGGTGCCCCCTTATTCTGAAATTATGCCCCCTAGTTCTAGATTCCCCCACGAGGGGAAACATCCTCTCTGCATCTACCTTGTCGAGCCCCCTCAGAATCTTATATGTTTCAATAAGATCCCCTCTCATTCTTCTAAACTCCAATGAGTATAGGCCCAACCTGCTCAACCTTTCCACATAATATAACCCCCTCATCTCTGGAATCAACCTCGTGAACCTTCTCTGAACTGCCTCCAATGCAAGTATATCCCTCCTTTAATAAGGAGACCAAAACTGTACGCAGTACTCCAGGTGTGGTCTCACCAACGTCCTGTACAGTTGTAACAGGACTTCCCTGCTTTTATACTCCATCCCCCTTGCAATAAAGTTCTAGAATCATCCTTGTAAATCTTTTTTGCACCTTCTCCGGTGCCTCTATATCCTTTTTTGTAATATGGCGACCAGAACTGTGCACAGTATCGGAGACGGGAACCGCGTGCAGTGTCGAAGACTGGGACCGCACGCAGTATCGGAGGCCGAAACCACGCCCGGTATCGGAGACCAGTGAACCCTTGCTTGAATGTACACGTGTGCGAGGGCTTGGCTGTGGAAATCCCCACGAATAGCCGACTGACGCTGTGCATCGGTTGACGTACGAGGAACGAGCATTTGGAACCGGAAACCAGGCAGGGAGCACCTTCACATGGGAAGGGCAGAGCAGAGATGAGTGGGAACAAAAATATGTTCGCAAGAGAAAACTTACAAATGGGGGGGAAATAAAGTTAAAAAAGTGTATTTAAATGTCAGTTTTAGCGATTTACGTTAAAAAGCAAGACTCATTGAACATTGTACGGTGATCCTCACTATGTATACTGGCAGATTTACTGTAATATCGCTCATGCCAAGTCAGTGCCGCCATTGTTTAGTGAGGACAGAAGTGCTTTATCATTTAACTCACAATGTGTTATTCTGTTGGCAAGCGGCAGCTGCAGACAGGGTTTAATTGTGAATAAGGGGGAAGCTCGGGTCACTCAGATTAATTGCGTTTTTGGCCCACTAATTTCGCAAAAGTGGAACGACCTTGCCGGTTTCAGGTGAAACTCAGCACACAACATTTTAAGATTGTGTCGAGCCTCTGACAAAGTGTAACGTATGTAGGCGCACATACTACCGTGAAGGCCATTAATCCCGACCGTCTTTAAGTAAACAGGGGCTCAAAGTTCAATCAGATTTGCATTGTTTGGCCAGTGCTTTTGCAGATTGAAAAATACGTGTCAATCTCAGGCTGCGGATCAACATTTAAAAGTGTGATGGCTGTGTGTGTTGGAATACCATTTTTAATATATTAAAAAAAAAATACACTAACAAATACTCAATGGCATTGCTCACACAAGTCGAATCAGATGCCATTTTACAAGGACAGGGTTGTTATACCGTGTAATACAGAATTAATTATTCTATCTGTAAAATGGCACCACTGCCAGTCTAACTGTTGTTAAGTAAACACAGACTCGGGGCCAGTCAGAGTTCAATTGCAGATTGCAATGCGCTGATCAAGTTCTGGTTGTGGCCAGGAACTGCAATTCATTTTGAAACGGTTGTGCATCGGTAACCAACTGGAATGTCTGCAGGCAGATGCACCATTTTTATTATGTTGCGTGCGGATGGATAGAAATATTTTAATACAGTGTGTAAGTGTGTCGTTGCTGGAACATGTAGGGAGGAATTGAACACATCCTTCCTGGCCCTTGGAATTTGAAACAGTTATCTCCCCCGAGGTCAAAATTATGCTCAGGACCGACTCGCCAGAAAGAAATGCAGGATCTCGCCACGTTTCGTAGAAGAGAGAATAGACTGGAGAGCATTGTTGATATGGCCAACAGCATTCTGACTTAATTTGATCAGTTTTTCTTTTAAGTGTGAATGTGTGTCTATTGTTTGTGCCCCTTTAAAAAGGGGGCGCCTTATGTTAAAATTGATAGCTAATAGATCTTAACTGGCAATTAGGACTACTGTTTCCATGGAGATGAGCGCTGTAATGTTTAACTTGTTTCACAAAGCTTTTGTGTGCAGTTGGATAGTTTGGATCCCGGCGGTTTAATGTTTAAAAGCACCGTGGAACTCTAATCTCGCTGGGAGTAGCATTCGCTGCGATAGTGGCCCTTAGAGCCAGTGGGTTGGGCTGGGGAAGAATAAAAAGGGATCGGGCAGCACAGAAGCGCACGATGTTTTAAGATCGAGTCACACCCAGTCAGAAAGTAGTTCGCTGTGGGCACTGGGAGAGAAGAGGGTCCGCGATGGAACAGACGCGCCCCGCTGCCCTCAGCTCGGACGAGTGGCGCCCGCTGCCATTGTCTGAGCGCGGGGAATCTGCCCCGCTGAGCCCGTGGAGAGCGGCCTCGACAATGACGGACGTCGGTCGTACGAGAGAGAGAGAGAGGTAAGAGTGTGAAAAGAACGTACCAACAGAAAGGCGTGCAAATGTTACTGTGAACGGGGGCAAAACAAATCTTTATTTCTAACCAGGACCAGTTCTCATGTTGTATGTAAATGGAACAGGCTTGGTGTCGCGAAATAACAGCGGAAGCTCCAAAACAGTATCAGAGTTGGAAAATCAACACATGCTCTGGAAAGCCACAGAAGTGGGGGGGCAAGCAGACGCCACTGCTAATTAGGATTAATTTTATACCGTAGAGGTGCAGGAACTGACATCTCGCTTGGGCGGTACATAGTAGCGTGGAGCACGACCCAGCGAGCGCATTTTAATGTTTTCCTTTGGCCGAACAGCCGGATAGACAGAGGGCATGTGTGACAGACCAAATCGGGCACCCTGTCCTAGGGCGGGTGTACTTAACAGAGCGGGTATATGTAACAGAGCAGTTTGAGTGTTTCCCCTCATAGCAGGTGTATTTAACAGAGCAGGTTGAATGTTTCCTCTCATAGCAGGTGTATTTAAAAGAGCAGATTGAATGTTTCCTCTCACAGCAGGTGTATGTAATAGAGCAGATTGAATGTTTCCTCTCATAGCGGGTGTATGTAATAGAGCAGATTGAATGTTTCCTCTCATAGCGGGTGTATGTAATAGAGCAGATTGAATGTTTCCTCTCATAGCGGGTGTATTTAACAGTGTGAATCGGGCACTCTCTCCCATGGCAGGTTTACTTAATAGACCGGATCGGGCACTCTCTCCCATGGCGAGTGCGTTTAACTGCGCGAATCGGGCACGCTCTCCCGTGGCAGATTTATGTAATAGAGCGGATCGAACGCTTCCTCGCAGGGCGGGTGTGTTTAACAGTCCGGGTCGGGAATGTCCTCCCATGGCGGGTGTATTTAAAAGACCGGATCGGGCACTCTCTCCCATGGCGAGTGCGTTTAACTGCGCGAATCGGGCACGCTCTCCCGTGGCGGATTTATGTAATAGAGCGGATCGAACGCTTCCTCGCAGGGCGGGTGTGTTTAACAGTCCGGATCGGGATTGTCCTCCCAGGGCGGGTGTGTTTAACAGACCGGATCGGGGACTCTCTCCCAGGCCGGGTATATTTAACAGACCGGGTATATTTAACAACCCGGATCGAGCACTCTCTCCCGGGGCGGGTGTGTTTATCAGACCGGATCGGGGACTCTCTCCCAGGGCGGGAATATTTAACAGACCGGGTATATTTAACAACCCGGATCGAGCACTCTCCCCCGGGGCGGGTGTGTTTAACAGACCGGATCGGGGACTCTCTCCCGGGGCGGGTTTATTTAACAGTCCGGATTGGACACTCTCTCCCGGGGCGGGTTTATTTAACAGTCCGGATTGGACACTCTCTCCCGGGGCGGGTTTATTTAACAGTCCAGATTGGACACTCTCTCTCGGGGCGGGTTTATTTAACAGTCCGGACTGGACACTCTCTCCCGGGGCGGGTTTATTTAACAGTCCGGACTGGACACTCTCTCCCGGGGCGGGTTTATTTAACAGTCCGGATTGGACACTCTCCCCCGGGACGGGTTTATTTAACAGTCCGGATTGGGGACTCTCTCTCGGGGCGGGTTTATTTAACAGTCCGGATTGGACACTCTCTCCCGGGACGGGTTTATTTAATAGTCCGGATTGGACACTCTCTCCCGGGACGGGTTTATTTAATAGTCCGGATTGGACACTCTCTCCCGGGACGGGTTTATTTAATAGTCCGGATTGGACACTCTCTCCCGGGACGGGTTTATTTAACAGTTCAGATTGGACACTCTCTCTCGGGGCGGGTTTATTTAACAGTCCGGATTGGACACTCTCTCCCGGGACGGGTTTATTTAATAGTCCGGATTGGACACTCTCTCCCGGGACGGGTTTATTTAACAGTCCGGATTGGACACTCTTTCTCGGGGCGGGTTTATTTAACAGTCCGGATTGGACACTCTCTCCCGGGGCGGGTGTCTTTAACAGTCCGGATTGGGGACTCTCTCCCGGGCTGGGTTTATTTAACAGTCCGGATTGGACACTCTCTCCCGGGGCGGGTTTATTTAACGGACCGGATCGGGGACTCTCTCCCAGGGCGGGTTTATTTAACGGACCGGATTGGGCACTCTCTCCCGGGACGGGTTTATTTAACGGACCGGATCGGGGACTCTCTCCCGGGGCGGGTTTATTTAACAGACCGGATCGGGGACTCTCTCCCGGGGCGGGTTTATTTAACAACCCGGATTGGACACTCTCTCCCGGGGCGGGTTTATTTAACAGTCCGGATCGGGGACTCCCTCCCGGGTAGGGTTTATGTAACAGTCCGGATCGGGGACTCTTTCCCGGGTAGGGTTTATTTAACAGACCGGATCGGGGACTCTGTCCCGGGTAGGGTTTATTTAACAGTCCGGATCGGGGACTCTCTCCCAGGGCAAGTATATTTAACAGACCGGATCGGGGACTCTGTACCGGGGCGAGTATATTTAACAGACCGGATCGGGGACTCTCTCCTAGGGGGGGTATATTTAACAGACTGGATCGGGGACTCTCTCCCGGGTAGGGGGTGTTTAACAGACCGGATCGGGGACTCTGTCCCGGGTAGGGTTTATTTAACAGACCGGATCGGGGACTCTCTCCCGGGTAGGGTTTATTTAACAGACCGGATCGGGGACTCTGTCCCGGGTAGGGTGTGTTTAACAGACCGGATCGGGGACTCTCTCCCATGGTGGGTGTGTTTAACAGTCCGGATCGGGGACTCTCTCCCGGGTAGGGTTTATTTAACAGACCGGATCGGGGACTCTCTCCCAGGGCGAGTATATTTAACAGACTGGATCGGGGACTCTCTCCCGGGGCGGGTGTGTTTAACAGACCGGATCGGGGACTCTCTCCCAGGGCGAGTATATTTAACAGACTGGATCGGGGACTCTCTCCCATGGTAGGTGTGTTTAACAGACTGGATCGGGGACTCTCTCCCGGGGCGGGTGTGTTTAACAGACCAGATCGGGGACTCTCTCCCGGGTAGGGTTTATTTAACAGTCCGGATCGGGCACTCTCTCCCGGGTAGGGTTTATTTAACAGTCCGGATCGAGCACTCTCTCCCGGGTAGGGGGTGTTTAACAGTCCGGATCGGGGACTCTCTCCCAGGGCGAGTATATTTAACAGACTGGATCGGGGACTCTCTCCCATGGTAGGTGTGTTTAACAGACTGGATCGGGGACTCTCTCCCGGGGCGGGTGTGTTTAACAGACCGGATCGGGGACTCTCTCCCGGGTAGGGTTTATTTAACAGTCCGGATCGAGCACTCTCTCCCGGGTAGGGTTTATTTAACAGTCCGGATCGAGCACTCTCTCCCGGGTAGGGGGTGTTTAACAGTCCGGATCGGGGACTCTCTCCCAGGGCGAGTATATTTAACATACTGGATCGGGGACTCTCTCCCGGGTAGGGTTTATTTAACAGTCCGGATCGAGCACTCTCTCCCGGGGCGGGTGTGTTTAACAGACCGGATCGGGGACTCTGTCCCGGGTAGGGGGTGTTTAACAGTCCGGATCGGGGACTCTCTCCCAGGGCGGGTATATTTAACAGACTGGATCGGGGACTCTCTCCCGGGGCGGGTGTGTTTAACAGACCGGATCGGGGACTCTCTCCCATGGTGGGTGTGTTTAACAGACCAGATCGGGGACTCTCTCCCGGATAGGGTTTATTTAACAGACCGGATCGGGGACTCTGTCCCGGGATGGGTGTGTTTAACAGACCGGATCGGGGACTCTGTCCCGGATAGGGTTTATTTAACAGCCCGGATCGGGGACTCTCTCCCAGGGGGGGTATATTTAACAGACCGGATTGGGGACTCTGTCCCGGGATGGGTGTGTTTAACAGTCCGGATCGGGGACTCTGTCCCGGGTAGGGTTTATTTAACAGACCGGATCGGGGACTCTCTCCCGGGTAGGGTTTATTTAACAGACCGGATCGGGGACTCTCTCCCGGGTAGGGTTTATTTAACAGTCCGGATCGGGCACTCTCTCCCAGGGCGGGTTTATTTAACAGACCGGATCGGGGACTCTCTCCCGGGTAGGTTTCATTTAACAGTCCGAATCGGGGACTCTCTCCCAGGGGGGGTATATTTAACAGACCGGGTATATTTATCAGTCCGGATCGGGGACTCTCTCCCAGGGCGGGTGTGTTTAACAGTCCGGATCGGGGACTCTCTCCCGGGTAGGGTTTATTTAACAGACCGGATCGGGGACTCTCTCCCAGGGGGGGTATATTTAACAGACCGGGTATATTTATCAGACCGGATCGGGGACTCTCTCCCACGGTGGGTGTGTTTAACAGTCCGGATCGGGGACTCTCTCCCGGGGTGGGTGTGTTTAACAGTCCGGATCGGGGACTCTCTCCCAGGGCGGGTATATTCAACAGTCCGGATCGGGAACTCTCTCCCAGGGCGGGTATATTCAACTGTCCGGATCGGGGACTCTCTCC
Organism: Squalus acanthias; assembly: GCA_030390025.1. Taxonomy (NCBI): domain Eukaryota; kingdom Metazoa; phylum Chordata; class Chondrichthyes; order Squaliformes; family Squalidae; genus Squalus; species Squalus acanthias. Next base: position 27,372,797 of record CM059450.1, on the reverse strand, counting down.
CAGGGTGGGTATATTTAACAGTCCGGTTCGGGAACTCTCTCCCGGGGCGGGTGTGTTTAACAGACCGGATCGGGGACTCTCTTCTGGGGCGGGTGTGTTTAACAGACCGGAGCGGGCCCTTTTGCCGGGGGCGGGCTTACTCCACGGCATTTTCCTCTTGATAGGTTTTCTGTTATCCAGCTTGGGCGCGGGAGGTGGCGAAAGTCGCAAGCGATCGTACGCGGTCGTGCTTTTGGAGAGGCCTGGCGGTAAGTGACCGGGCCGGTGGCAGAGCGGAGGCTTGGGCGGGGGCTCATGCCGGAGTGCAAGCGGAGGCTTGGGCGGGGGCTTCTGCCGGAGTGCAAGCTGAGGCCGGGGCAGAAGCTGTTCGTAATGACCGACGTACTGCTTGGTAGCACTGTCATATTTATAATGCGGGCGAGAGAGAGGATAGCGCGGAGCTGTGGGGCCATACCTATCTAGGGAACCGTACGGAGCCCAGAAGCATTCTGTTGGCTGGTGGCCCGGTCTTCCGCAGCGCTGGCAATTTTCCACTGGACTGCCGGCGGATTGTGGCTTGGTGCTTTTCTTGGATTCTTCGGCCCTAATCTTCCTTCCCTTAAAGTCAGTGGAATCCATCTTGCTAATGGCTTGCAGTGCTTCCTCCTTGTGCTCCACGTGTACAACGGCATAATCTGTGAGAGAGAGAGAAGAGAAGAATTAAGTCAATTGCGCGCTTGCCAGGTCGAAGTGCGTGCGGTACTGAGCCGAGGTTCGATCCTCGAGTCTCTGCTCTTTGCGCTGACGAGTTTGGTACAATATTCGAATGCTGAACCTTTATAAACTGGGATGGCAGGAATGACGTACGAAGAGAGATTGGGCCGATTGGGCTTATACTCGCTGGAGTTTAGAAGAATGAGAGGGGATCTCATTGAAACTTATAAAATTCTGACAGGACAGGACAGGACAGGACAAACTAGATGCAGGAAGGATGTTCCCGATGGTCAGGGAGTCCAGAACCAGGGGTCACAGTCTAAGGATAAGGGGTAAGCCATTTAGGACAGAAATTAGGAGGAATTTCTTCACCCAGAGAGTGGTGAACCTGTGGAATTCTCTGCCACAGAAGGCAGTAGAGGCCAATTCATTAAATAGATTCAAGAAGGAGTTGGATATATTTCTTAAGGCTAAAGGGATCAAGGGATATGGGGAGAAAGCAGGGACAGGGTTCTGAATTTGGATGATCAGCCATGATCGCATTGAATGGCGGAGCAGGCTAGAGGGGCCGAATGGCCTGCTCCTATCTTCTATGTTTCTATGAATATTACGCCCCGTATTGGGCACCTGTCTATAGGAAGGATGTCAAGGCCATGCAGAGGGTTTGGAAGAGATTTGTTCAGAGGATGCCAGGGATGAGGGGCTGGATTATGAGCTCAAGATCTGGAGAGGGGCTTGAACCCACAACTTGACCGGGGGGGGGGGGGCGCGAATGCTACCACTATGACAAGGCTAGCCTTGTATTCCCTTTAATGTAGAAGATTAAGGGGTGATCTAATTGAGGTGATTAAAGGATTTCGATAGGGTAGATAGAGAGAAACTATTACCTCTGGCCTGGGGGGGGGGGGGGGGGGTCCAGAACAAGGGGGCGTAACCTTAAAATTAGAGCCAGGCCGTTCGGGGGTGATGTCAGGAAGCACTTCTTCACACAACGGGGAGTGGGAATCTGGAACACTCTCCCCCAAAAAGCTGTTGATGCTAGGGGAGAGGGGGGGGGGGGGTCAATTGAAAATTTCAAAATGGAGATGAATAGATTTTTGTTAGGGAAATATATTAAGGGTTACAGAACTAAGGTGTAGATGGAGTTAAGATACAGATCAGCCACAATTTAATTGAATGGCTCGAAGGGCTGAATGACCTACTCCTGTTCCTATGTTCTTAAATAAATATAACTATCTTAAACATCAGAATTGTGATCCAGACCTCTATCTGTGAGCAATGGCACAGGAGACCAGCTAGTGTATACATTTATTTTTCTCCCTCTTCAGAGGCTAGGCCAATTGAACATTTCAAAACTGAGACCAATAGATTTCTGTTAGGCAAGGGTATTAAGGGATATGGAACCAAGGTGGATAAATGGAGTTACGATCCAGCTCAGTTATGACCTAACTGAATTGCAAAGGGGCTGAATGGCTTACTCCTGTTCCTATGATACTAATCCCTCTCGTCTTTGTTTGGCAGCCATTGTTCTGCACACATCTCATGAAAGGTGTTGTGTAAGTGCAAGGTGCTGTCGTCAATGTGGTGAGAGGGGGGGTAAAGTGTGCAGCTCTCTCCCACAAAAAACAGATGCTAGCTCACTTAATAAATCCGAGATCGTGTCAGACAGCACCTCCGGCAGTGCGGCACTCCCTCAGTGTGTCAGCTGTGGTTCAGTGGGTAGCGCTCTCTCGCTCTCCTCGGAGTCAGAAGGTCATGGGTTTGAGTCCCACTCCAGAGACCCGAGCACAAAAATCTAGGCCGACACTCCAGTGCAGTGCTGAGGGAGCGCTGCACTGTCGGAGGTGCCGTCTTTCAGACAAGACGTTAAACTGAGGCCCCATCTGCTCTCTCGGGTGGACGTAAAAGATCCCATGGCCACTATTTCGAAGAACAGGGGAGTTCTCCCGGTTCTCCTGGCCAATATTTATCCCTCAATTAACACCTAAAACAGATGATCTGGTCATTATCACATTGCTGTTTGTGGGAGCTTGCTGTGCGCAATTTTGGCTGCTGCGTTTCCTACATTACAACAGTGACTACATTTCTAAAAGTACTTCATTGGCTGTAAAGAGCTTTGGGACGTCCGGTGGTCATGAAAGAAAGACTTGCATTTCTACAGCGCCTTTCACGACCACAGTGCGGCGCTCCCTCAGTACTGCCCCTCCGACAATGCGGCGCTCCCTCAGCACTGCACTGGGAGTGTCAGCCTAGCTTTATGTGCTCAAGTCTCTGGAGTGGGACTTGAACCCACAACCTTCCGACTCAGAGACGAGAGCGAGTGTTACCCACTGAGCCACAGCTGGCACGAAAGGCGCTGCCAAAATGCAAGTCTTTCTTTTCCATTGAGATGGCTAACCAAGGGAATTGAGGGATTTATGGAGCCCAAGGCGTGTAAATGGAGTCAGGATAGAGAGCAGCCAGGATCTCATTGAATGGCAGAACAGGGCTGGAGGGGCTGGAATGGCCCGGTTGCCAGGGAGAGTTACCATGGAGCTGAATGGCCCGGTTGCCATGGCGCAATGGCGGCGGTGGGCAGCCGCCCGTGACGTCAACAGAAAGCCCTCTATCCACCGGCCTGATGGGCGGGGCAGAGTTGACCTCTCACCTTTGTTGTCGGCACAGTCGGTTACCAGGCCCGGGCGGGCCTGCGGCTCCTGGCTGCCGCCGGGCGCCACGTTGTCGTCGTAGATCTTAGCGACGGTGGTGGCGTCGGTGGCCTCGTGGCAGGCCTGCAGCTCGCTGCGGCGCCGCGCCTCCTCCGTGAGCTCGAGGCCATCGTGCTTGACCACGCCGTCGGCGACGGCCGAGATGTTCCCCGCAAAGACCTTCATTCCCCTTCACGCATCAGGAAAAAATGGAAATCTGCCCTCCGCACAAAATGGCGACCGCCCGCCCTCCGGCTCCGCATCCCGGCTTGAGCGACAACCGGCTCCACCAATCGCGTCCCCGCGGACCATCCAATCGGAAGCCGCACCCGTATCAGGCGTCCCGCCGCCGGAAGTAAAAGGGCGGGCCTTGGGGGGGTGCCGCACAAACGTGCGTTGCGATTGGTTGCACGTCGCCGAGGGTGTGACGATCTGGGCTTTGATTGGCCAGCAGCGCTGTCATTTAAAGAAGAGACGTCCCGCCCGCCCTCTTTCCGCTTGACGAACGTTGGGGACCGGCGCCATTTTGTGCGGCGGGCAAAACGGCGGAATCGTCGCGCCCGTTCGAGGGAAAAGTGAAGAGAAAAAAACCGATTTAAATCGAGGAGGAGGAAAAGGGGGGGGGGCAGAAAGACGCCATGAAGATCTTCGTGGGTAATATAGCCACCGAGGGCACGGCGGAGGAGCTGCGCGCGTTGTTCGAGTACTACGGCACGGTGCGGGAGTGCGACATCATCCGCCATTACGGCTTCGTGCACATGGAGAGCGCCGAGGAGGCGGGCCAGGCCATCGCCGCGCTCAACCAGTACGAGCTGCACGGCCAGAAGCTCAACGTGGCCGAGTCGCGGGCCCGGCCGGCCGCCGTCACCAAGGTCTACGTCGGCAACCTGGCGCCCGGCTGCACCAACCAGGAGCTGCGCGCCAAGTTCGAGGAGCACGGCCGGGTGGTGGAGTGCGACATCGTCAAAGGTGCGAGGGGGGACGGCCGACGTCACCGCGTCGCGCACGAGGATACACGCACGCCATTCAGCCCCTCTAGCCTGTTGTGTATATAAGGAGTTGTCTATAAGGATAGGAGGCCATTCAGCCCCTCTAGCCTGTGGTATATAAGGATAGGAGACCATTCAGCCCCTCTAGCCTGTTGTATATAAGGATAGGAGGCCATTCAGCCCCTCTAGTCTTATATATAGGGATATGAGGCCATTCATCCCCTCTATTATATATATGAGAAGTCGCACAACACCAGGTTATAGTCCAACAGATTTATTTAAAATTACAAGCTTTCGGAGCTGTCGCTCCTTCTTCAGGTAGGGTAGCTGTGAGAGAATCTCCCAGAATTCACAATATAAACACAGAAAAAATGTATTCAAATCTTTCCCTACATCAAAGACACACTAAGAGCACAGCCAAGACAATGAGATGTGTCCCAGGGGGTCCAACGTGTCAAAACACCTGCTGGCTGCATATCCTCTCCATTTGGGTTTGGTTCTTGTGTTAGTTTTTTTAAAAAAAAACCTGGAAAGACTGGCCATGATGTCAAGTCACGTTCTGTATCGTGACATGAACCCGATATCGCGATTGAGGCCATCCTCATGAGTGCGGAACTTGGCTATCAGTTTCTGCTCTATGATTTTGCGCTGTCGTGTATCCCGAAGGCTGCCTTGGAGAACGCTTACCCGCATATATAGGGATAGGAGGCCATTCAGACCCTCTAACCTATTGTATATCGGGATAGAAGGCCATTCAAACCCTCTAGTCTTATATATAGGGATAGAAGGCCATTCAGACCCTCTAGTCTGTTGTGTATATAGGGATCGGAGGCCATTCAGACCCTCTAGTCTGTTGTATATAGGGAAAGGATGCCATTCAGGCCCTCTAGCCTGTTGTATATCGGGATAGAAGGCCATTCAGACCCTCTAGTCTGTTGTATATAGGGATCGGAGGCCATTCAGACCTTCTAGTCTGTTATGAATAGGTAGCCATTCAGCCCCTCTAGCCTGTTTTATATAAGGATATGAGGCCATTCAGACTCTCCAGTCTGTTGTATATAGGGATAGGATGCCATTCAGGCCCTCTAGTTTTATATGTAGGGATTGAAGGCCATTCAGCACCTCTAGTCTTATATATAGGGATAGGAGACCATTGGCGTGTTTTCCAAAATCAGAACTGAATAGGATATCAATGAGCATTTTAGTAACTTTTTGAGCAGCGAAAAGGGCAATCATATAGAGGATTCAATGATCTACTTAATGGGAGAACTGTTAGTTAAAAGAAAGACTTGTATTTCTACAGCGCCTTTCACCACCTCAGAACATCCCAAAGCTGCTTCACAGCCAATGAAGTACATTTTTTGAAGTGCAGTCACTGTTGTAATGTGGGAAACGCAGCAGCCAATTTGCGCACAGCAAGCTCCCACAAACAGCAATGTGAAAATAACCAGATCATCTGTTTTAGTGATGTTGATTGAGGGATAAATATTGGCCGCAGGACACCGGGGAGAACTCCCCTGCTCTTCTTTGAAATAGTGGCTGCGGGATATTTTGCGTCCACCTGAAAGAGCAGACAGGGGACAGTCGGTTTAACGTCTCATCTGAAAGACGGCACCTCCGACAGTGCGGCACTCCCTCAGTACCGCCCCTCCGACAGTGCGGCGTTCCCTCAGTACTGCCCCTCCGACAGTGCGGCGCGCTCCCTCAGTACTGCCCCTCCGACAGTGCGGCGCTCCCTCAGCGCCGCCCCTCCGACGGTGCAGCGCTCCCTCAGTACCGCCCCTCCGACAGTGCGGCGCTCCCTCAGTACTGACCCTCCGATGGTGTGGTGCTCCCTCAGTACTGCCCCTCCGACGGTGCAGCGCTCCCTCAGTACTGCCCCTCCGACAGTGTGGCGCTCCCTCAGTACCGCCCCTCCGACAGTGCGGCGCTTCCTCAGTACTGCCCCACCGACAGTGCGGCGCTCCCTCAGTACCGCCCCTCCGACGGTGCGGCGCTCCCTCAGTACTGCCCTGGATTTTTGTGCTCGGGTCTCTGGAGTGAGACTTGAACACACGACCTTCTGACTCCGAGGCGAGGGTGCTACCCACTGAGCCGACACTGTAGATGATGTGTGCCTTGCCCAACTGCTTAACAGAGATGATAGAAGTGAGGTAATGGAGAGAGAAATAAGAATGTGCAAACTCTCTGGGTGAGAAAATGGCGATACCTCAATGTTTCTGGGGGCTGTCTGGAAACCTGTATCTCATGGTTGTAACTCCCTCCGATTCGCACTTGAACCTTTACTTTCTAACTTTAATTGTTTGAGTTCACCATCGTGTCCGGAAGGCGCTGACTTGCGCAATTCTATCGACGCTGGCTTCAGCCAATGGAGAGTATCGCAGTCGAAGCCGATCCTGTACACGCACACTGCCCAGCAAGGGGGTTGAGGGGTCACTAAATAGCCGAACCCAATCCTATGCGCACACGCACACTTCCCAGCGTGGAGGAATGGCAATCGCTAGCTGGACTCCTGGTCAATTATCTCTTCCTGGGCGTATGGATACCGAGTGTCATAGACATAGAAGATAGGAGCAGGAGTAGGCCATTCGGCCCCTCGAGCCTGCTCCGCCATTCGATGAGATCATGGCTGATCATCCAAACTCAGTACCCTGTACCTGCCTTCTCCCCATATCCCTTGATACCTTTAGCTTTAAGAAATATATCTAACTCATTCTTGAATATATTTAATGACTTGGCCTCAACTACCTTCTGTGGTAGAGAATTCCACAGGTTCACCACTCTCTGGGTGAAGAAATTCTTCCTCATTTCTGTCCTAAATGGCTTACCCCTTATCCTTAGATTATGACCCCTGGTTCTGGACTCTCCGACCATCGGGAACATTCTTCCTGCATCTAGTTTGTCCAGACCTGTCAGAATTTTATATGTTTCGATGAGATCCCCTCGAAACATATAAAATTCTGAATGGCAGTGTCAAAGTGAGAAGTCAATCTGAGGCACTTTACTTGAATAGTGAACATCAAGCTTCATATTACATTCACAAAGGCATACCGATGGTCACCTCCGATGTCTCTCAAATGTTGTTTAGGTTAGGGCTATCCTGATCACATTATATTGTGGAATCATGAGAGGCCAGCTCTCTGAGTCACAGAGGATTTCATTCCTGACTTTACCCAGAGCAGTCTCAGTGCTGGGAACTGAACTCGGATGGACTGACTCACCAAGGACCGAAACTGAGACCTTCCCAAATTGCATTGCTCAGTAACACTCTTTCAAAATTCTGAAACTCCACTGTAAACATTTTATTTTGCTCCTGACACTTTCTGTTCTTTTATTTTGAGGATGTTAATCTGGAGCCTGTATTGTTGAAGCCAGACAATTGGGATCAAGCTTTTTTTTTTGGAGAAAGATTTCTATAGATAGCCAACCGTGACGTTTCTCAGGATAGGCCACAGAACGAAATGGCATTACCCCACTCAAAATGAATGCCATATACAATTACATTGCATAGAATATACAGCACAGAAACAGGCCAGGAAGAAAGTGTGACAGTTTACAGGGAGTGCAAGTGATATGCTGGACTTTATACAACACTGGTGGCTCTCACATGCACTATTCACATTGAGTCAGAAGATGTGGTGTTTTACGCGGGCTGGAGTCTTGTACCGTGTAACGTAACAACCTGAAGCAGAAGTATCTCTCCCCATCCGACTTCTGACAAGATTCTCTCCTTTGTTCAAAATCCAACGACCCTGAATTGTGTTTACATCGAATGTACAGCACAGAAACAGGCCATTCGGCCCAACTGGTCCGTGCCGGTGTTTATGCTCCACACGAGCCTCCTCCCACCCTACTTCATCTCACCCCATCAACATATCCTTCTATTCCTTTCTCCCTCATGTGTTTATCCAGCTTCCCCTTAAATGCATCTACGCTATTCGCCTCAACCACTCCCTGTGGTAGCGAGCCTCGCAATGCTCCCCATCCACTCGAATCGTACATCCAGTGGTACGGGTATGGACTCGAAGGTATATAGAAAAATAGGAGCAGGAGTCGGCCATTCGGCCCTTCGAGCCTGCTCCGCCATTCAATATGATCATGGCTGATCCTCTATCTCAATACCATATTCCCGCTCTCTCCCCATACCCCTTGATGCCTTTTGTGTCTAGGAATCTATCTATCTCCTTCTTAAATATATTCAGTGACTTGGCCTCCACAGCCTTCTGTGGTAGAGAATTCCACAGGTTCACCACCCTCTGAGTGAAGAAAGTTCTCCTCATCTCAGTCCTAAATGTCCTACCCCATATCCTGAGACTGTGACCCCTCGTTCTAGAACCCCCCCAGCCAGGGGAAACATCCTCCCTGCATCCAGTCTGTCTAGCCCGGTCAGAATTTTATACGTTTCAATGAGATCCCCCTCTCCTTCTAAACTCTAGTGAATACAGGCCTAGTCGACCCAATCTCTCCTCGTCCTGCCATCCCAGGAATTTTAAGCCTTGCAGCATCAGGGTGAAATAATGGGTTTCCCCAAGTCTTTCACCGGTAGCGGGAGCAATCTGAGGTGACGTTCTCGGGGGGGGGGGGGGGGGGGGGGGGGCGAACAAAAGAAAGGCAAACTCGTTTACCCGTGTGATATACAGAAGACATTTGCCCCCCTCTGAAGGTTTATAGGCACCATGTTGAGCGGTGTTGGTGTTGCGTGCGACTTCTTTCCGACAGTGTGCTGGCACCAGTGCAGTGATTCAGTCCCGGTGTTATGTTGGGTTTGGTTAACGCGAGGTGTAAACTCCGTTCTTCTCGCTTTGCAGATTACGCCTTTGTGCACATGGAGCGGGAGGAGGATGCGGTCACCGCAATCGCCAACCTAGACGATAAGGAATTCAACGGCAACCGGATCCGGGTCCAGCTCTCCCGGTCGACCTACGGGAAATCTGCCGGGCAGCGGGAGGTGTGCCAGCGTTGCGGAAGGCAGGGCCACCAGGCGAGGGATTGCCACTCCGCGCGGTACAACCAGTATAGTCAGTACCAGCTCCCATCTCAATATTACCCCTCGTACTATTCGTACTACGAATACGACTATGGTCATAGCTCCTATTACGACTATTACGAAGACTACCCGTCGGCAGGCCCCGCGGCCAGTTACGCGCCGCTCGATTACGGGAGGGAGAGGAGCCCCAATCGCCTGAGCACGCCCGCGGCAGCCGCCAACAGCTGCACCCTGTACGAGCGCACCCGTCTCTCACCGCTCACTGTGCCAAAATATCAAAACGAGAAATTCATAGATGATAGCATCAGTAGGTATGTATCCATTACAAACACAAAACCGGGGAGTGGGGTTGAGGCGGGGGGGGAGGAACTGCCTTCTCAATTAGGGGCAGGGGCGAAGCGGTCAGCCTCGACTGCGATTAATTTCACTTGTCTCTCCGCTCCCGCGTGGGATTCAGCACCGCCCGTTGACGACTCTTCCCTCGGGAGTGCCCTGGTTTCAGAGCAGCAGTGCCGGCTCGGGCATCCCGTGGGCTCCGCAGTAAGTACCGCAGATCCTATTGCTGGCGTGCAGCGTGTCGGGGGGGAGCAGTTCGAAGACAAAAGGACTTGTCCTATAGCCGTGGGTATTTCGCTTTTACTTCTGGATGTTTGCTAGTAAGTTGCCCAGTTCCTTTTTTGTTAGGCAACTGTGCAGTTTGGGAATGCGCGCCCTTTTGTTGCTCGGATTTGAGTGATTAATAGTGGGCGGGTTGACTTTTGGCATATTGGTCCACTCGATCCGCGGGGAAATAATCCAGCAGCACTTGTGTAGCTCCTGGAATCTTTCAAGCCCAGGTTGTGTCTGGAGAGAGAGAGTACTGTGAGCTGTGTAATGTTTATGTGGCCGTACAAAGATACTCTTCCAGAGAACTCCTTTCCTAGGAGTCGCTGGACTGAAAAAGATCACGGTCCATCTAGTTCGCCTTCTACCATCCTGGTAGTCGCATGATGCAATGATAATAAGAGTTGTTGATTAATCCTAGCAATCAGTCCAGACATGACGTGAGGAAAATCCCCAGTGGCGGAGAGCTTTTGGGATGTCTAGCCCTGAGAGAGGAGATTCACTAGAATGGTACCAGGGGATGAAAGACTTCAGTTACATGGAGAGACTGGAGAAATAACAACAGAAAACGCTGGAAAAACTCAGCAGGCCAGGCAGCATCTGTGGAGAGAAACAGAGTTAACGTTTCAGGTCGAAGACCTTTCGTCAGAACTGGAAAAAAGCAGGAAATGAAATAGATTTAAAGCAAGGATAAAGCTGGGAAAAGGGGGAGGGGATGAAAGAACAAAAGGAGAGATTAAGAGACATTAAGAGATGATCAAGGCAAGAGGAGGTGTTGATGTGACAGGTTGAGGCTAAATGAAGAGTGAAATGCACTGGCAGAATGAAGGACAGCTGCCAGCTTCTGGGAGGAAAAGCAAAAAAAAAAGGGGGGGGCCAAACAAAAGGGTGGATGAAAAAATAAAATATAAATGTGATAGGGGCCGAGGTTATGATCTAAAATTGTTGAACTCGATATTGAGTCCAGAGGGCTGTCGGGTGCCTGAACAAAAGATGAGGCGCTGTTCCTCGAGACTGGAGAAACCTGGGTTGTTCCCCTTTGAGCAGAGAAGGTTATGGGGAGATTTGCTGGAGGTCTTCAAAATCCTGATAGCGTAAATAAGGAGAAACTGTTTCCAGTGGCAGGAGGGCCGTTAACCGGAGGACACAGATTTAAGGTGATTGGCAAAAGAACCAGAGGCGACACGAGGAAACTCTTTTTTTTTACACGGCGAGTTGTTGTGATCTGGAACGCGCTGCCTGAAAGGGCGGTGGAAGCAGATTCTATAGTGACTTTCAAAAGGAGAATTGGATAAATACTTGAAAAGGAAGAATTTGCTGGGCTGTGGACAAAGAGCAGATTAAATTGGAGAGGTCTTTCAGAGAGCTGGTACAGACAGATGGGTCGAATAGCCACCCTCTGTGCTGGATGATTCTCTGATACCGTGGTCATTTCATAGCATGTCCCGAGACCGTGACTCTTGTCAGAGTGAGCTATGCCTTGCTGAATAAGTGCTTGCAGTATGAAGGACAGGACATTGTCGCTCAGAGACCCCATCCGGTTTTATCAAAAACACCTCTTTTATTTCATAGCTTCAAGAGGGAGTTTGTGGAATCAGACATGTTCATGATTCCAGAATTCATTCATACTTCACCTCGTTTACTGCCTTTGTTACCTCCAGACTTGACCAATCCAACGCTCTCCTGGCCGGCCTGCCACATTCCACCCTACGTAAACTTGAGGTCATCCAAAACTCTGCTGCCCCGTGTCCTAACTCGCACTAAGTCCCGTTCACCCATTACCCCCTGTGCTCGCTGACTTACATTGGCTCCCGGTTAAGCAACGCCTCGATTTTAAAATTCTCATCCTTGTTTTCAAATCCTTCCATGGCCTCGCCCCCCCCTCCCTATCTCTGTAACCTCCTCCAGCCCCACAACCCTCCGAGATATCTGCGCTCCTCCAATTCTGGCCTCTTGAGCATCCCCCGATTTCCATCGCTCCACCACTGGCGGCCGTGCCTTCAGCCACCTGGGCCCTGAGCTCTGGAATTCCCTCCCTAAACCTCTCCGCCTCTCCTCCTTTTAAGACGCTCCTTAAAACCGACCTCTTTGACCAAGCTTTTGGTCGCCTGTCCTAATATCTCCTTATGTGGCTCGGTGTCAAATTTTGGTTGATAATCGCTCCTGTGAAGCGCCTTGGGATGTTTTACTACATTAAGGGCGCTATATAAATACAACTTGTTGTTGTTAGAGGCACCACCTCCATAACCCATGACTGTCTTCTGATAACCCAAAAGTAATAACCTTGTGAGATGATACCAAGTTTCAGAAGTCCTGTTATGCTTAAAGTTAAGGAAATTCTCACAAACATAAGAGTTGTCAGTTTTGGATGAGTGAATTGCTACAGTATAATTTGTCATCCCTGCGGTAGTCAGCAATAAACGCCATTCACAAAGGTCCTAGATCATCAGACAGCCGCGCTCTCACGATGCATTCCGTGAAATGGAGCGGTGAGGGTGTGACATCTCTTGCTCTGTGCCCACTTAAACTGTGTAAAACACCCAGGAGTATAATTCCAGACTGCCTTTCCAAAGTTGGGTGAAAAGACGAGATCCCTTGGTGGGATCCCCCTGTTAATTCTGGAAGGCCAAAGCCTAACCCAGTGCCCTACCCTGTCCCGTTGCTCACAACTGAAGCACCTGCCTGCCTCCGAGAATCTCGTCCGCACCGTATTATTTCTGCAGGATACCTGTTCCTCTGGGTGGGTCGAGCCTGAGCACTGACCTCATTTGAAAAGTCCCTGGTTGTGTTGCCTTCCCATTTACCCTGGCTGTTCTGAAGTATGGCTGGGTTTAAAAGATCGGGACAGTCTGCTCTCTCCAACCTTGTTGGAAGCCCGATGACCTTTTCCAAGTACCACACATGATAAAAGAAAGTGCTATCGTCACAGCTCTGAACGGCGGGAGTCGGACTCGGTGGGGGCGGAGGGTGTTCGTAAAGAGGGAGCGAGCTCTCTGGGGGCGGGTACGTTCCTTCACCACGGTACAAGGCAGCGCCTACGTCCTTTGTTGAAGATGCAGCAGCAGGTGGGATCACACCGTGGCGTTTGGCAACATGAACAGCCGTGACTTCCTTCATGAGTTACGCTTCGCACGATGAAGGAATGTTACGTCAGTGAGCTTGTTTCTGTGTTTGGCGCACTGTGGGGCTGGGCACCTCCTGGGGTTTAGTGTACCGATTGTTAGTCCAGCGTTCCAATAATATCTTTTATATCGGATGCTTCTCTATCCCCATCTCCCAGGTGGGTTTGGTGTGTTGTGTCAGGAGCTTGTCTGCCTTAAATGCGCCTGTCCGCAACAGGATATTGCAGCCTCTCATTCTGCTTTGATAAAACCTTTTCACTAGCAAAGCTGCTTGCTTCATTAGCCTCTCTTTTCCCCACCCTCCCCCCTCCGCCCGCAAACAAAATTCTGTGTTTTGTTCTCTCCGGAAGTGTGACACAAAGGTATGGATAATAAAATAGGGGAACTGCCCCACCGGCTTCATTCATCCCCATGTCCCTGAACACTCCCCAACAATGTTCCCTTGAAGTTTTTGGGAGGTGTGCGGGCCCCATTCAAAATACCGCGCGTGCCTGGTTTTGGCGGCTAGTCAGGTTGAGGGATGAAGAGCCAATGGATGGGTTATCTATTCGAAATAGTTGGGCTTTCGAGTGATTTTTGGGGGGTGGGGGCAGCACAATCAATGTCGCTTTCAGCTGGAACACAAGGGCCCTGATGCAAGCACACAACCTGGTCGAATACCACACGTAAGATTTCTCATTTCGGTGGCGGGAGGCACATTTTTAAAAAACGAGCGTAACCCCCCCCCTCACCCCCCCCACCCCGGCCCCCCGTCGTTCTAAGCCCCGCGGTGTTTGATTCCGGCCCGGCTCCCACTCGGTGAATGCGTGAGCGTCTTTCCATGCCACCCGCCCTGTATTGACATGATGTGCTTTTTCCCCCTCAGGTATGATCAGTTCGACTACGATAATTCCACCGAAACCCGCTATGCCCAATGAACCGACGATTTCCTCCTCCTCCTCCTCCTCCGCCGCCGCCGCTGTCCGACCAGAAGCTCGCGCTCTCCAGACGAATACGCGACCCCCGCGACCGTGGCACGAACAGCGTTTAAACAAAAATATATATATCTCTCTCTCAAAAAAAAATATATAATCTCTGCAGCTCGGCCTTGTGATCCGCAGGTTCTGTCAACCCTCTTAACGCTATCTTTCTCACTGATGATTGTGATCAGATGCTACTCGCCAGGGTTTTTTTTTTGGTGGTTTTGTTTCTTTTCCGGACACTTCCCCCCCTCCCCTTCCTCGTTCTCCTTCCCCCTTCCACCACCACCACCCCACCCCCTTAAAAGCCAACGAACCTCCCTTCGTACAAATCCTGCTAATCGCCTCACCAAATGCAAGTGCTTTTCTCCGCGTGGCAAAGGCCACTTTCCTTAACTCCGCCGTTCTCCATCCCGATTACTTTTTAAAGGGGGGGGTGCCTGTTCTGCTGATTTGCCTCGCAGTTTCTTTCTCTCTCTCTCTCGAGGGAGCGGTCGGCGCCACTTGCTCTCCCGCGCGATCTCCGGGTCGTCCCTCGCGACTTTGAGTGCGGCCGTCTTGTCTTTGGGTTCCGGTTCGCACGGGTGCAGAAACCCGTCAGCGAGCTGGAGGCTCCAGTCAGAATTACAGCGGTGGGGCGTCCAGGCGTTTGCCTGCCGCTCCCGTGCCTCCCCCCCCCCACACACGTTCTACTCCTGGTGCCTACCCGCAAACCAGCGGGCCCTTGAGGTATGAAACACCGCAGCTAGAGGTGGCTGAGACACACGGTACAGCTTCGGAGATTGTGCAGTGAAGCGGAACAGACTCCCCCCTCCCCCCCCTCTAAATTATCCTCCTAACTATATCGCCGCCACGAATAATAAAAGGAAAAAAATTAAAAGCTGCTTTTCAGTCTCCCTCCCTGCCTCGGGCGGGTGCTGCACTCCTGCACCTCTCGCTTACGCTGTTCCGATACTAGCTGCCGTGGGACGCACACGAACGGGGTGACCCGCCTTTTCTGGTTGTGCTTTCTTTTGTCTTCCTGCAGCCTCTGGTCCGCTCGGGGGTGGAGGGCAGTCGCAGGCGCGGGACCCGTGCGTTACCGGGCCAGGTTTACCGACACGCTTCGAACCTCTTGACTTCCCCGAGGGGAAAAAAGGCTCGTCCCCCTATTTTTTTTTCTCCATTCCTGAAAGGTGCTGCCGTCCGTTCGATCCCGCTTGGTGCAAACCGGAGGGGGGGGAAGCTGGCGGGGGTTTCGACCGCCCGGCGGCAGGATGGGCACGAAGAGGAGGGCCGGGGTGAAAATCGGCTGGCTTTCGGGTTATTTCAGTGTCTTGGCTGTTGGACTTGTTGCGAGAGGACAGGCTTCGAGTGAGCGAGCGTGTGTGTGATCTGCGGGGTTTGCGCGCCTTTACACAAAACTCTGAGCAAAGCTGTGTTCAGCACGTTATCTGGCAGGTCGGGTGCACTCTTAGTGTGCATGCACCTCCTTGTGTTCACAGGGTGCGGGTGGTTTGCTCGAGGGAGCCGTAGCTTGCAAATTGGGGGGTAGCTCCCCTGCCGGCCCAGTGCGTAAATGTACCATGCGGTGTGCTGCAGAGCCATACAGAGCAGACGGTTCCACGTACATCCCCCTGGTCTGTGCTGAGTGCTCTGGGGAGTGGTGACGCATTTGACTGCGCCCTTGCCTGCGGGGGGCCAGAGTTCCTGCGCCCGACGGCCAGCTGGTGACTCCTGCTAAAGCGTGTGCCTCTTGCGGACATTGCGTGAGGATTGGATTCGTTTGCGATGCCCCCCGTGGCTAAACAGCTGGTCGACACTGACTTCTCTACCTGCGCGTTAAGAGTGACCACCTGGGTGCGGTGCTGGCGGGCTGCTTGTTATCTGTGGGACTGTACCCAGCGTGAGTTGGTGCCTTCGGTTGGGGGGCGGGGGGTGGTGGGAGTGAAAGAGAAAAGTTTTTTTGGGGGTACGGTTGGGATAGGAGAGGAATGGGTTTAGGAGAGGTGCGTTTATACGTCTTGTCTGGTGTTACCTAAAATAAAAATGAGGCGCATTTAATTTACTTCTAGCATGACAAATGATTTAGTAGTTTGTGTAATAATTGCCTACATTAGAGAACCAGTGTCTGAAATTAAGGAGTTGGAAGGGGTTGGGCCGGGGTGTTTGTAACTTAACGTGTAGCTCGAAGATTCAATAAAACTAATCTGAAATACCTTGTGTGTGTTTTAACTTCAAATGCTTGTGCCATGCTGTGTCCTACACCTGTGCTTCCCCGCTAGGGGCCCTGGCAATCTGACTTTCATTCACCTCAGTCCTGTTGTGTCCATCTGTTTCTTTTTTTAAACTCACTTGTTTGAATTGCATGGGGCTGGAGGTTTGATCTTGGTGTTGTTGGCCACGGTCTCGAGCTGTGGGAAGGTCGTGGGTTCGAGTCCCACTCCAGAGACTCGAGCACAAAAATTCAGGCTGACACTCCCAGTGCGGTACTGAGGGAGTGCTGCACTGTCGGAGGTGCCGTCTTTCGGACGAGGTCCCGTCTGCTCTCACAGGTGGATGTAAAAGATCCCACGGCCACTATTGGAAGAAGAGCAGGGGGAGTTCTCCCCCGGTGTCCTGGGGCCAATATTTATCCCTCAACCAACATCACTAAAAACAGATGATCTGGTCATTATCACATCGCTGTTTGTGGGAGCTTGCTGTGTGCAAATTGGCTTCCGCGTTTCCTACATTACAACAGTGACCACACTTCAAAAAGTACTTCATTGGCTGTAAAGCGCTTTGGGACGT
The DNA here is from genome assembly GCA_030390025.1 of Squalus acanthias. NCBI lineage: Eukaryota > Metazoa > Chordata > Chondrichthyes > Squaliformes > Squalidae > Squalus > Squalus acanthias. The sequence goes on along the minus strand of CM059450.1, from coordinate 27,355,985 downwards.
CTTGAGGTCGTGAAAGGCGCTATAGAAATGCAAGACTTTTTTGTTAATCTCATTGGTGGATCAATCCCAAACGCGACTCCCAATCTATGGGTAGCAGCAACTTAGGAACCGAGATTTAACCTACATCCATAAATCCCTATGTGACGTACAAAGATAACAAACTGTGACCCGCCTGGAGTGCAAGGGCTTGGGTTCCAATTTGACTGCTGCATGCAGATCTCGGCAGTAGCGGCCCTACACTGGGTCTGTGCCTCTGGGCCATAGAGAACAAAAAAGCATCATGACTATCCTGCTCCTAATTCCCATCGAGGTTACACACGAGGACAGCCGCTGAGGACGGGATCGGAAGCAGCTGTGCCGGCCTGCAGCGTCCGCTAGTCACTCGTGCGCGTCACCCACTGATAGTGGAAACAGTTCCGCATGTGGGAAAGGAGTGGAGCAAGTTAAAACAATTTTCATTCATATAAAAGTGATACATTTTGGTAGGAAGAATGAGGAGAGGCGATACAAACTAAAGGGTACAATTCTAAAGGGGGTGCATGAACAAAGAGACCTGGGGGGTATATGTGCACAAATCGTTGAAGGTGGCAGGACAGGTTGAGAAAACGGTTAAAAAAAGCATACGGGATCCTGGGCTTTATAAATCAAGGCATACAGTGCAAAAGCAAGGAAGTTATGATGAACCTTTATAAAACACTGGTTCGGCCTCAACGGGAGTACTGTGTCCAATTCTGGGCACCGCACTTTAGGAAGGATGTGAAGGCCTTAGAGAGGGTGCAGAAAAGATTTACGAGAATGGCTCCAGGGATGAGGGACTTCAGTTACGTGGAGAGGCTGGGGTTCTCTTTAGACCAGAGAAGATTGAGAGGAGATTTGATAGAGGTGTTCAAACTCATGAGGGATCTCGACGGAGTAGATAAGAGAAACTGTTCCCATTGGTGGAAGGGTCGAGGACACAGATTTAAGGTGATTGGCCGAAGATCCAAAGGCGACACGAGGAAAAACTTTTTTACGCAGCAAGCGGTTAGAATCTGGCACACACTGCCTAAAAGAGTGGTGGAGGCCGACTCAATTGTGGCTTTCAAAATGGAATTGGATAAGTACCTGAGGGGGAAAAAAATTGCAGGGCTACGGAGAATAGGAGTGGGACTAGCTGAAGTGCTCTTGCAGAGAGCCGGCATGGGCTCGACGGGCCGAATGGCCTACTGTTCTATGATTCTATACCGCCTTTACTGGAGTAAAACGTCCCGCGTTGCTTCACTGGAGCATAATCAGGCAAAAGTTGACTCCGAGCCACAGAAGGAGACATTAGGACAAGTGACCGAAAGCTTAGGGAGGTAGGTTTTAAGCAGCATCTTAAATGAGTGAGAGGATTAGAGAGGGAATTCCATTGTTTAGGGCCCAGATGGTTCTGGTCACCACATTTTAGGAAGGATGTGAAGGCCCTTGAGAGGGTGCAGAGGAGATTTACCAGCATGGTTCCGGGGATGGGGGGATCTTGGCTACAAGGACAGGTTGGAGAAGCTGGATTTGTTTTCATTAGAGCAAAGGAAGTTAAGGGGTGAAATAACAACAGAAAACGCTGGAAAAACTCAGCAGGCCAGCCAGCATCCATGGAGAGAGAAACAGAGTTAACGTTTCAGGTCGAAGACCTTTCGTCAGAAGTTAAGGGGTGATTTGATAGAGGCGTACAAGATTATGACGGGTTTGGATAGGCTAGATGGGGAAAGGCTGTTCCCACTAGTGATGGTACAAGGACTAGGGGACACAGATTTAAGGTTTTGGGCAAGAGATACAGGGGGGACGTGAGGGAAAACTTTTTTACGCAGCGAGTGGTGAGGACCTGGAACTCGCTGCTGACGGAAGGGGAGGAAGCGGAGACACTCAATGATTTCAAGGGGAGACTGGATAGGCACTGGAGGGAAATAAACTTGCAGGGCTACGGGGACAGAGCGGGGGGAATGGGACTGACTGGATTGCTCGACAGAGAGCCGGCACGGACTCGATGGGCCGAATGGCCTCCTTTTCTGTGCCGTTATGACTCTCTGGCTGAAGGCACAGCCGCCAATGGTGGAGCGAAGGAATGGGGGATACACAAGATGCCCGAGTTGGAGGAATGCAGAGAACTAGTGGAGGCGGTCACAGAGAGCGGGAGGAACGAGGCCGTGGATGGACTTGAACAAGAGGATGCAAATTTTAAAATTGCAGTTTGGGGGCGGGGTGGTGGAGCTCGTACATTAACTTCCAACAGCAGCAAGGGGGGGGGGGAAGGGCAATTTTTTTTAAACTGCTAAAAGCAAATGCTCACAAAAACTACTGTAAACCAAAACGGACAATAAATTCGACAAGCCTGTCTGCCGCTGAATGAGAGAAGGCGGGTTAGCTCAGGTCGGCACCTAAAAATGTTAAGCCCGCCTGTTACCAGACGCAGATGGCTTTGCTACATACTTCCAGAATCTTGTGCAATATGAAAGCATCTGCTCCCTTAAAGGGAGTGGAAATTCAGACACCGTGAAGTAAGGTGAGGAAAAATTGATGCCCCACATCATGGAGCAGGCCTTCGACCTTTCAGCACAATGCGGGGGGGAAGGCAGCAGGAATTAAAGATGGAGATGTTCGCCAAACAAAAGATGAGATACAAACATAAGAAATAGGAGCAGGAGTCGGCCATTCAGCCCCTCGAGCCTGCTCCGCCATTCAATAAGATCATGGCTGATTTTCGACCTCTACTCCGCCTTCCCGCCCGATCCCCCTATCCCTTGATACCCTTAATATTCAATAATCTATCGATCTCTGTCTTGGATATACTCAACCACTGAGTCTCCACAGCCCTCTGGGGTAGAGAATTCCAACTATTCACCACCCCCTGAGTGAAGAAATTCCTCCTCATCTCAGTCCTAAATGGCCGACCCCTTATTCTGAGGCTGTGACCCCTGGATCTAGACTCTCCAGACATACAATGTGTGACCTGATTGTGCCAGTTTGTGTACACTTGATAGTGCCTGATTCTAGAGAGTGAGTGAGTGAGCAGGAGAGTGGGATTAGACTGGGTGGGATATTAAAGGGTACGGGGAGTGAGGGGGAGAGTGGGATTAGACTGGGTGGGATATTAAAGGGTGCGGGCGAGAGAGTGGGATAAGACTGGGTGGGATATTAAAGGGTGCGGGGAGTGAGCGGAAGAGTGGGATTAGACTGGGTGGGACATTAAAGGGTGCGGGGAGTGAGGGGGAGAGTGGGATTAGACTGGGTGGGATATTAAAGGGTACGGGGAGTGAGGGGGATTAGACTGGGTGGGACATTAAAGGGTGAGGGGGAGAGAGTGGGATAAGACTGAGTGGGATATTAAAGGGTGCGGGGAGTGAGGGGGAGAGTGGGATTAGACTGGGTGGGATATTAAAGGGTACGGGGAGTGAACGGGAGAGTGGGATTAGACTGGGTGGGATATTAAAGGGTACGGGGAGTGAACGGGAGAGTGGGATTAGACTGGGTGGGATATTAAAGGGTATGGGGAGTGAGCAGGAGAGTGGGATTAGACTGGGTGGAATATTAAAGGGTACGGGGAGTGAACGGGAGAGTGGGATTAGACTGGGTGGGATATTAAAGGGTACGGGGAGTGAGCAGGAGAGTGGGATTAGGCTGTGTGGGATATTAAAGGGTATGGTGAGTGAGGGGGAGAGTGGGATTAGACTGGGTGGGATATTAAAGGGTACGGGGAGTGAGCAGGACAGTGGGATTAGGCTGGGTGGGATATTAAAGGGTAAGGGGAGTGAGCGGGATTAGACTGGGTGGGATATTAAAGGGTACGGGGAGTGAGGGGGAGAGTGGGATTAGACTGGGTGGGATATTAAAGGGTGCGGGGAGTGAGTGGGAGAGTGGGATTCGACTGGGTGGGATATTAAAGGGTGTGGGGAGTGAGCGGGAGAGTGGGATTAGGCTGGGTGGGATATTAAAGGGTATGGGGAGAGAGTGGGATTAGACTGGGTGGGATATTAAAGGGTACGGGGAGTGAGCAGGAGAGTGGGATTAGACTGGGTGAGATATTAAAGGGTGCGGGGAGTGAGGGGGTTAGACTGGGTGGGATATTAAAGGGTACAGGGAGTGAGCGGGTTTAGACTTGGTGGGATATTAAAGGGTGCGGGGAGTGAGCGGGAGAGTGGGATTAGACTTGGTGGGATATTAAAGGGTACGGGGAGTGAGCGGGAGAGTGGGATTAGACTGGGTGGGACATTAAAGGGTGTGGGGAGTGAGCAGGAGACTGGGATTAGGCTGGGTGGGATATTAAAGGGTACGGGGAGTGAGCGGGAGAGTGGGATTAGACTGGGTGGGATATTAAAGGGTACAGGGAGTGAGCAGGAGAGTGGGATTAGACTGGGAGGGATATTAAAGGGTACGGGGAGTGAGGGGGAGAGTGGGGTTAGACTGGGTGGGATATTAAAGGGTGCGGGCGAGAGAGTGGGATTAGACTGGGTGGGATATTAAAGGGTGCGGGGAGTGAGCGGAAGAGTGGGATTAGATTGGGTGGGACATTAAAGGGTGCGGGGAGTGAGGGGAAGAGTGGGATTAGAATGGGTGGGATATTAAAGGGTGCGGGGAGTGAGGGGGAGAGTGGGATTAGAAGGGGTGGGATATTAAAGGGTACGGGGAGTGAACGGGAGAGTGGGATTAGACTGGGTGGGACATTAAAGGGTGTGGGGAGTGAGGGGGAGAGAGTGGGATTAGACTGGGTGGGATATTAAAGGGTACGGGGAGTGAGGGGGAGAGAGTGGGATTAGACTGAGTGGGATATTAAAGGGTACGGGGAGTGAACGGGAGAGTGGGATTAGACTGGGTGGGACATTAAAGGGTACGGGGAGTGAGCAGGAGAGTGGGATTAGACTGGGTGGGATATTAAAGGGTACGGGGAGTGAGCAGGAGAGTGGGATTAGACTGGGTGGGATATTAAAGGGTACGGGGAGTGAACGGGAGAGTGGGATTAGACTGGGGGGGATATTAAAGGGTACGGGGAGTGAGCAGGAGAGTGGGATTAGACTGGGTGGGATGTTAAAGGGTGTGGGGAGTGAGCGGGAGAGTGGGATTAGACTGGGTGGGATATTAAAGGGTGTGGGGAGTGAGCGGGAGAGTGGGATTAGACTGGGTGGGATATTAAAGGGTGCGGGGAGTGAGCAGGAGAGTGGGATTAGACTGGGTGGGATATTAAAGGGTACGGGGAGTGAGCAGGAGAGTGGGATTAGACTGGGTGGGATATTAAAGGGTACGGGGAGTGAGCGGGAGAGTGGGATTAGACTGGGTGGGATATTAAAGGGTACGGGGAGTGAGCAGGAGAGTGGGATTAGGCTGGGTGGGATATTAAAGGGTACGGGGAGTGAGCGGGATTAGACTGGGTGGGATATTAAAGGGTGAGGGGGAGAGAGTGGGATAAGACTGAGTGGGATATTAAAGGGTGCGGGGAGTGAGGGGGAGAGTGGGATTAGACTGGGTGGGATATTAAAGGGTACGGGGAGTGAACGGGAGAGTGGGATTAGACTGGGTGGGATATTAAAGGGTACGGGGAGTGACGGGAGAGTGGGATTAGACTGGGTGGGATATTAAAGGGTATGGGGAGTGAGGGGGATTAGACTGGGTGGGACATTAAAGGGTGAGGGGGAGAGAGTGGGATAAGACTGAGTGGGATATTAAAGGGTGCGGGGAGTGAGGGGGAGAGTGGGATTAGACTGGGTGGGATATTAAAGGGTACGGGGAGTGAACGGGAGAGTGGGATTAGACTGGGTGGGATATTAAAGGGTACGGGGAGTGAACGGGAGAGTGGGATTAGACTGGGTGGGATATTGAAGGGTACGGGGAGTGAGCAGGAGAGTGGGATTAGGCTGGGTGGGATATTAAAGGGTACGGGGAGTGAGCGGGATTAGACTGGGTGGGATATTAAAGGGTACGGGGAGTGAGGGGGAGAGTGGGATTAGACTGGGTGGGATATTAAAGGGTGCGGGGAGTGAGGGGGAGAGTGGGATTCGACTGGGTGGGATATTAAAGGGTGTGGGGAGTTAGCGGGATAGTGGGATTAGGCTGGGTGGGATATTAAAGGGTATGGGGAGAGAGTGGGTTTAGACTTGGTGGGATATTAAAGGGTACAGGGATTGAGCGGGTTTAGACTTGGTGGGATATTAAAGGGTGCGGGGAGTGAGCGGGAGAGTGGGATTCGACTGGGTGGGATATTAAAGGGTGCGGGGAGTGAGCAGGAGAGTGGGATTAGACTGGGTGGGATATTAAAGGGTACGGGGAGTGAGCAGGAGAGTGGGATTATACTGGGTGGGATATTAAAGGGTACGGGGAGTGAGGGGGAGAGTGGGATTAGACTGGGTGGGATATTAAAGGGTATGGGGAGTGAACGGGAGAGTGGGATTAGACTGGGTGGGATATTAAAGGGTACGGGGAGTGAGCGGGAGAGAGGGATTAGACTGGGTGGGATTTTAAAGGGTGTGGGGAGTGAACAGGAGAGTGGGATTAGGCTGGGTGGGATATTAAAGGGTATAGGGAGTGAGCGGGAGAGTGGGATAGAGTGGGTGGGACATTAAAGGGTATGGGGAGTGAGCGGGAGAGTGGGATTAGACTGGGTGGGATATTAAAGGGTACGGGGAGTGAGCGGGAGAGTGGGATTAGACTGGGTGGGATATTAAAGGGTACGGGGAGTGAGCAGGAGAGTGGGATTAGACTGGGTGAGATATTAAAGGGTATGGGGAGAGAGTGGGATTAGACTGGGTGGGATATTAAAGGGTATGGGGAGAGAGTGGGATTAGACTGGGTGGGATATTAAAGGGTACGGGGAGTGAGCAGGAGAGTGGGATTAGACTGGGTGAGATATTAAAGGGTGCGGGGAGTGAGGGGGTTAGACTGGGTGGGATATTAAAGGGTACAGGGAGTGAGCGAGTTTAGACTTGGTGGGATATTAAAGGGTGCGGGGAGTGAGCGGGATAGTGGGATTAGACTGGGTGGGATATTAAAGGGTACGGGGAGTGAGCGGGAGAGTGGGATTAGACTGGGTGGGATATTAAAGGGTGTGGGGAGTGAGCGGGAGAGTGGGATTAGACTGGGTGGGATATTAAAGGGTGAGGGGAGTGAGCGGGATTAGACTGGGTGGGATATTAAAGGGTGCGGGGAGTGAGCGGGAGAGCGGGATTAGACTGGGTGGGATATTAAAGGGTACGAGGAGTGAGCGGGATTAGACTGGGTGGGATATTAAAGGGTACGGGGAGTGAGCAGGAGAGTGGGATTAGACTGGGTGAGATATTAAAGGGAGCGGGGAGTGAGGGGGAGAGTGGGATTAGGCTGGGTGGGATATTAAAAGATACGGGGAGTGAGCGGGATTAGACTGGGTGGGATATTAAACGGTACGGGCAGTGAGGGGGAGAGTGGGATTAGACTGGGTGGGATATTGAAGGGTGCGGGGAGTGAGGGGGAGAGTGGGTTTAGACTGGATGGGATATTAAAGGGTGTGGGGAGTGAGCGGGAGAGTGGGATTAGACTGGGTGGGATATTAAAGGGTACGGGGAGTGAGCAGGAGAGTGGGATTATGCTGTGTGGGATATTAAAAGATACGGGGAGTGAGCGGGATTAGACTGGGTGGGATATTAAAGGTTATGGGGAGTGAGGGGGAGAGTGGGATTCGACTGGGTGGGATATTAAAGGGTGTGGGGAGTGAGCGGGAGAGTGGGATTAGGCTGGGTGGGATATTAAAGGGTATGGGGAGAGAGTGGGATTAGACTGGGTGGGATATTAAAGGGTACGGGGAGTGAGCAGGAGAGTGGGATTAGACTGGGTGAGATATTAAAGGGTGCGGGCAGTGAGGGGGAGAGTGGGATTAGGCTGGGTGGGATATTAAAAGATACGGGGAGTGAGCGGTATTAGACTGGGTGGGATATTAAAGGTTACGGGGAGTGAGGGGGAGAGTGGGATTAGACAGGGTGGGATATTAAAGGGTGCGGGGAGTGAGGGGGAGAGTGGGATTCGACTGGCTGGGATATTAAAGGGTGTGGGGAGTGAGCGGGATAGTGGGATTAGGCTGGGTGGGATATTAAAGGGTATGGGGAGAGTGGGATTAGACTGGGTGGGATATTAAAGGGTACGGGGAGTGAGCAGGAGAGTGGGATTAGACTGGGTGAGATATTAAAGGGTGCGGGGAGTGAGGGGGAGAGTGGGATTAGACTGGGTGGGATATTAAAGGGTACGGGGAGTGAGCGGGTGAGTGGGATTAGACTGGGTGGGATATTAAAGGGTACGGGGAGTGAGGGGGAGAGTGGGATTAGACTGGGTGGGATATTAAAGGGTACGGGGAGTGAGCGGGAGAGTGGGATTAGACTGGGTGGGACATTAAAGGGTGTGGGGAGTGAGCAGGAGACTGGGATTAGGCTGGGTGGGATATTAAAGGGTATGGGGAGTGAGGGGGAGAGTGGGATTAGACTGGGTGGAATATTAAAGGGTATGGGGAGTGAGCAGGAGAGTGGGATTAGACTGGGTGGAATATTAAAAGGTACGGGGAGTGAACGGGAGAGTGGGATTAGACTGGGTGGGATATTGAAGGGTACGGGGAGTGAGCAGGAGAGTGGGATTAGGCTGGGTGGGATATTAAAGGGTACAGGGAGTGAGCGGGATTAGACTGGGTGGGATATTAAAGGGTACGGGGAGTGAGGGGGAGAGTGGGATTAGACTGGGTGGGATATTAAAGGGTGCGGGGAGTGAGGGGGAGAGTGGGATTCGACTGGGTGGGATATTAAAGGGTGTGGGGAGTTAGCGGGATTAGGCTGGGTGGGATATTCAAGGGTATGGGGAGAGAGTGGGATTAGACTGGGTGGGATATTAAAGGGTACGGGGAGTGAGCAGGAGAGTGGGATTAGACTGGGTGGGATATTAAAGGGTGTGGGGAGTGAGCGGGAGAGTGGGATTAGGCTGGGTGGGATATTCAAGGGTATGGGGAGAGAGTGGGATTAGACTGGGTGGGATATTAAAGGGTACGGGGAGTGAGCAGGAGAGCGGGTTTAGACTTGGTGGGATATTAAAGGGTGCGGGGAGTGAGCGGGAGAGTGGGATTAGACTGGGTGGGATGTTAAAGGGTGCGGGGAGTGAGCAGGAGAGTGGGATATTAAACATAGAAACTAGGAGCAGGAGTAGGCCATTCGGCCCGTCGAGCCTGCTCCGCCATTCAATACGATCATGGCTGATCATCCAAATCCAGTACCCTGTCCCTGCTTTAATCCCCACAGCACACATATCCCACCCTACCCCCGTAACCCCACGTATTTAATTCCCCCTAACATATCCCATCCTATCCCCATAACCCCACATATTTAATCCCCCTAACACTAAGGGTCAATTTATCATAGCCAAATCAACCTAACCCACACATTTTTGGACTGTGGGAGGAAACCGGAGCACCCGGAGGAAACCCACGCAGACACGGGGAGAATGTGCAAACTCCACACAGACAGTCACCCGAGGTCAGATTCGAACCCGGGTCTCTGGCGCTGTGAGGCACCAGTGCTAACCACTATGCCACCGTGTTGCCCTAGACTGCGTGGGATATTAAAGGGTACGGGGAGTGAGCAGGAGAGTGGGTGGGATATTAAAGGGTGTGGGGAGTGAGCGGGAGAGTGGGATTAGACTGGGTGGGATATTAAAGGGTACGGGGAGTGAGGGGGAGAGTGGGATTAGACTGGGTGGGATATTAAAGGGTATGGGGAGTGAACGGGAGAGTGGGATTAGACTGGGTGGGATATTAAAGGTTACGGGGAGTGAGGGGGAGAGTGGGATTAGACAGGGTGGGATATTAAAGGGTGCGGGGAGTGAGGGGGAGAGTGGGATTCGACTGGGTGAGATATTAAAGGGTGCAGGGAGTGAGGGGGAGAGTGGGATTAGACTGGGTGGGATATTAAAGGGTACGGGGAGTGAGCAGGAGAGTGGGATTAGACTGGGTGAGATATTAAAGGGTGCGGGGAGTGAGGGGGAGAGTGGGATTAGACTGGGTGGGATATTAAAGGGTACGGGGAGTGAGCGGGTGAGTGGGATTAGACTGGGTGGGATATTAAAGGGTACGGGGAGTGAGGGGGAGAGTGGGATTAGACTGGGTGGGATATTAAAGGGTGCGGGGAGTGAGCGGGAGAGTGGGATTAGACTGGGTGGGATGTTAAAGGGTGCGGGGAGTGAGCAGGAGAGTGGGATTAGACTGGGTGGGACATTAATGGGTGTGGGGAGTGAGCGGGAGAGTGGGATTAGACTGGGTGGGATATTAAAGGGTGCGGGGAGTGAGCAGGAGAGTGGGATTAGACTGGGTGGGACATTAATGGGTGTGGGGAGTGAGCAGGAGAGTGGGATTAGACTGGGTGGGATATTAAAGGGTGCGGGGAGTGATCAGGAGAGTGGGATTAGACTGGGTGGGATATTAAAGGGTGCGGGGAGTGAGCAGGAGAGTGGGATTAGACTGGGTGGGATATGAAAGGGTATGGGGAGTGAGCAGGAGAGTGGGATTAGACTGGGTGGGATTTTAAAGGGTATGGGAAGTGAGCAGGAGAGTGGGATTAGACTGGGTGGGATATTAAAGGGTGCGGGGAGTGAGGGGGAGAGCGGGATTAGACTGGGTGGGATATTAAAGGGTGTGGGGAGTGAGCGGGAGAGTGGGATTAGACTGGTTGGGATATTAAAGGGTGCGGGGAGTGAGCAGGAGAGTGGGATTAGACTGGTTGGGATATTAAAGGGTGTGGGGAGTGAGGGGGAGAGTGGGATTAGACTGGGTGGGATATTAAAGGGTGTGGGGAGTGAGGAGGTGAGTGGGATTAGACTGGGTGAGATATTAAAGGGTGTGGGGAGTGAGGGGGAGAGTGGGATTAGATTGGGTGGGATATTAAAGGGTGTGGGGAGTGAGGAGTTGAGTGGGATTAGACTGGGTGGGATATTAAAGGGTGTGGGGAGTGAGGAGGTGAGTGGGATTAGACTGAGTGGGATATTAAAGGGTGCGGGGAGTGAGAGGGAGAGTGGGATTAGACTGGGTGGGATATTAAAGGGTACGGGGAGTGAGCAGGAGTCTTCTCCTCTGTCAGATTTTCCATGCTTCCCTCCCCCTTTGCTATTCTATTGTAACTATCTACACATCTTTCACTGCTCTTAATTTATTTATTGCCTCAATTATCACTCCTGTCCTGCACCAAATCACAGATCTCTCTGAGTGCCAGTACCGAGGGAGCGCCGCACTGTGGGAGGGGCAGTACTGAGGGAGCGCCGCACTGTCGGAGGGGCGGTACTGAGGGAGCGCCGCACTGTCGGAGGGGCAGTACTGAGGGAGCGCCGCACTGTCGGAGGGGCGGTACTGAGGGAGCGCCGCACTGTCGGAGGGGCAGTACTGAGGGAGCGCCGCACTGTCGGAGGGGCGGTACTGAGGGAGCGCCGCACTGTCGGAGGGGCAGTACTGAGGGAGCGCCGCACTGTCGGAGGGGCAGTACTGAGGGATCGCCGCACTGTCGGAGGTGCCATCTTTCGGATGAGACCTTAAACCGAGGCTCCGTCTCCCCTCTCAGGTGGACATTATAAGATTTTGTGGCCATTATCGAAAGTCGAGCAGGAGCAGTGCGCTGGGGTCAATATTTATCCCTCAACCAACATCACTTAAAACAGATGATCTGGGTCATTATCAGGTTGCTGGTTGTGGGATCGTGCTGTGCGCATAATTGGCTGCCCCCTTTCCTACATTACAACAGTGACCACACTTCAAAACTAGTGCTTCATTGGTTGTAAAGCGCTTTGGAAAGCCCTGAGGTCATTAAAGGCAAATCTTTACCTTTTAACATAAAAAAAAACCTGAATGGTCCCTTATCCATAAACTAACATTAAATCCTGAACAAACAAATAAAAACCACTTCAGCATTTTATACTGCTGTGTTTCAGTAATATAGATATATACAAGTGCACAGGTGGGAGAAATAAATGGCTTGATGGTGGGCATGGCGGGGAGGTGGGGGACAATGTCTCTTTAAAAATGTTAAGGGTGCTTGAACAAAACAGCTGAAAGGGAATTAGTTCCGGGTTAGAGGGAATAGTTCAAGTGGGATATTCAACATGGCAGCAACAAGCAGTCCAGATAACAGCAACAGTAAGGTACGGGTGGTGTTTGAGGGCAGCAGTATTAGTCGCTGGGAGGATAACGTGCTTATCCGTATCCTTTTCCGCTTCAGACTTCACAATGCATGTGTTTTGGAAACAGGAAAGTACAATTGAAAGCACGTTCAGTGTTTGCCCTGCTTCAGGATATAGTCAATAATTGATTCGCAGACTGTGTGCTCCTCCCTGTTTGCTTTCTCTTCCTTTGCCTCTGTTTTCAACACAATCCGCCTTCTGTCTCTTTATTTCCTTTTTTCCCCCCCAGTTGTCATGGTTTGGGTGGCGGGGGAAGGGGGCAAGCCCCTTCCTCTGCCACCGGTACCAGACCATTGTATTTTGTCGTTGGGCTCTCTGTGCAAGTTTTCTGCGGGTTTGTGATGAGTCATGGTGTTCCGGCAGATGTGTGTATGGCCAGGTCGTGTTAAGAGACTTGAGCGACATAATCCAGGCCAACACTCCCAGCGCCAGTGCTGAGGGAGCGCCGCACTGTCGGGGGAGCACCGCACTGTCGGAGGGGCGGCGCTGAGGGAGCGCCGCACTGTCGGAGGGGCGGCGCTGAGGGAGCGCCGCACTGTCGGAGGGGCGGCGCTGAGGGAGCGCCGCACTGTCAGAGGGGCAGTACTGAGGGAGCGCCGCACCGTCGGAGGGGCGGCGCTGAGGGAGCGCCGCACCGTCGGAGGGGCGGCGCTGAGGGAGCGCCGCACTGTCAGAGGTGCCGTCTTTTGGATGAAACGTTAAACCGAGGCCCCGTCTGCTCTCTCAGGTGGATGCAAAAGATCCCACGGCCACTATTTCGATGAGGAGCGGGGGAGTTCTCCCCGGTGTCCCGGGGCAAATATTTATCCCTCAATCAACATCACTGAAACAGATGATCTGGTTATTATCACATTGCTGTTTGTGGGAGCTTGCTGTGTGCAAAATGGCTGCTGTGTTTCCTACATTACAACAGTGACTACACTTCAAAAGGAGTTCATTGGCTGTGAAGCGCTTTGGGACGTCCTGAGGTGGTGAAAGGCGCTATAGAGATGCATGTCCTTGCTTCACTTTTTACCTTACTAGTTTGGTGACTCAGCATCACGCTGGACAATGCACTCTCCCCACTCAGTCGCGAGTGGCCCTGGCATGTTCTCCTCTTTGAAGCCCTTTTCATCAGTGCTAATCCGGTCTGAATGTCACGTGATGGTACCAAGTTGGCTAATTTCAGCCCGGGCGACCACAGCAGCTGCTGAACCATGAGGGGCATCACAGATCGGTTCGGCTCCATACCACACTGGCTGGGACAAGCACTGATTATTGCGGGGGGTGGGGGAGCCGGGTAGCGGTAAATCATCTCTGGGCTGTTGTCAGCTGTGGCCTGGTGATGATTGATAATGGGGACAGGAAGGGCATGTCCTAGTGTAGACGTGGCTAATCAACCACGGGCAGCATCACAGCCCTCCCTCAACATCCACATAGAATCACACAGCATAGAAGGAGGCCATTTGGCCCATCGTGCCTGTGCTGGCTCTTTGAAAGAGCTCTCCAATTAGTCCCACTCCCCCCTGCTCTTTCCCCACAGCCCTGCAAATTTTTCCTATTCAAGTATTTATCCGATTCCCCTTTTGAAAGTTACGATTGAATCTGCTTCCACCGCCCTTTCAGGCAGCGCGTTCCAGATCACGACATCTCGCTGCGTTTTAAAATTTAAAAAAATCTCCTCATCTCCCCCTCGGGTCTTTGTCCAAATATCTTAAACCTGTGCCCTCTACTTCCCAACCCTCCTGCCACAGGAACAGGAAATGCAGCGCGTTCCTGCCCCTGATCGTAATGCGGTGACCCCTGCTGGAAAATGCGTGCGAGCGCACCTGCACAGCCGGGCAAATTACCGCCCCAGTGTGATGCCCACCGTAGTTGAACAGCCCACCAACTCGCACATTGGGAATGGCTGATTGGAGGTCACCCCCAGTGAGAGTCACCTTGGAGGGGAGAGAAATGGCAATAAAGCGTTGGATAGTTTTTTTTTTAAAGAGCTGAAAGTTTGACTCGCGTTCAGGATATCAGTGAAGCCTGCGGCCGTGGTTAGCGGGTGTGTGTCTTCGGTCCCCGCCACAAACCCCCCCCCCCCCCCCCCCCCGTTCCCCTCTCTGGCCACTGTCTCGGGCTAAACCAGACAGTTCGCAACCTCGCCGTCCTATTTGACCCTGAGCTGAGCTTCCGGCACCCACATCACCAAGACCGCCCACTTCCACCTCCGCACCTTTCACCCGTCTCCATCCCCAGCCTCGGCTGATCTGCTGCTGAAACCCTCAACCATGTCTTTGTCGCCTCTGGCCGGCCTCCCATCTCCCACCCTCCGTAAACTTGAGCTCATCCCAAACTCTGCTGCCCCCGTGTCCTAACTCGCACCGAGTCCCGTTCGCCCATCACCCCACTGTGCTCGCTGACCTACATTGGCTCCTGGTCCGGCAACATTTGGAATTTAAAATTCTCTATCCTTGTTTTCAAATCCCTCTGTCATCAATGGCCTCGCCCCTTCCTATCTCTGTAACCTCCTCCAGCCCCACAACCCCCCCGAGATCTCTGCGCTCCTCCAATTCTGCCCTCTTGAGCATCCCTGATTTTAATCGCTCCACCATTGGTGGCCGTGCCTTCAGCTGCCTGGGCCCCGAGCTCTGGAATTCCCTCCCTAAACCTCTCCGCCTCTCTCTCTCCTTTTTAAGACGCTCCTTAAAACCGACCTCTTTGACCAAGCTTTTGGTCGCCTGTCCCTAATATCTCCATATGTGGCTCGGCGTCAAGTTTTTGTCTGATAATCGCTCCTGTGAAGCGCCTTGGGACATTAAAGGCACTATGTAAATCCAAGTTGTTGTTGTTTTCAGTTGGAGTTTGCCGTGCAGATGACATGTGAGGGCTGTGCCAGCGCCATCAGAAGCGCCCTGACTGGAGTTGACGGTAGGTCCCAACCTCGCGATTGCAACCCTCCGCTTTGCCCCAACACACAGCTTGCTTCCTCTCCCCCGCGCTGACCCTTTACTGGGATTCAGGACAGGGTGGCACTGACTGCCCTCTGACCCCCCTCACACCCCCCCCACCCAGGCCACCCCTCCCGAAGTGCGAGCCTGGATGGCGCGGATCGGAAAGTCTCCCTAATTGCGCGGTCCTGTTACCAGGGCTCCAAGGGTTAGATTACCAGGAGAGATTACACAAACTGGGCTTGTGTTCCCTGGGGATATAGAAGGTTAAGGGGTGATTCGATTGAGGTTTTTAGGATTTTGAAAGGAATTGATAGGGTAGAGAGAGAGAGAAACCTTTTCCGCTGTTGGGAGAGTCGAGGACATAACCTTAAAATCAGAGCCAGGCCATTCAGGAGAGAAGTTGGGGAAACACTTCTTCACACAAAGGGTGGTAGAAGTGTGGAACTCTCTCCCACAAAAAGCACTCGATGCCAGCTCAATGAATCATTTTAAATCTGAGATCGATGGATTTTTGCTAGACAAGGGTATTAAGGGAAATGGAGCCAAGGCGGGTGGATGGAGTTCGGTCACAGATCAGCCGTGATCTCATTGAATGGCGGAACAGGCTCGGGGGGCTGAATGGCCTCCTCCTGCTCCTAATGTTCCTCATTTTCAAGCGGGAATCTGTCTGATTTAACCCACCCAACTCTAGGAACAGGAGGAGGCCGTTCAGCCCCTCGAGCCTGTTCCACCATTCAATGAGATCATGGTTGATCTGTGAACTAACTCCATCTACCCGCCTTTGCCCCGTATCATTTAATACCTTTAGTTAACAGAAATCTATCAATCTCCGATTTAAAATTAACAATTGATCTAGCATCAATTGCCGTTTGCGGAAGAGAGTTCCAAACTTCTACCACCCTTTGTGTGTAAAAGTGTTTCCTAATTTCACTCCTGAAAGGTCTGGCTCTAATTTTTAGACGACGTCCCCTAGTCCTAGACTCCCCAACCAGCGGAAATAGTTTCTCTCTCTCTCCCCTATCTGTTCCCCTTAATATCTTGAAACCTTCGATCAGATCACCCCTTAACCTTCTAAATTCCAGGGAATACAACCCTAGTTTGTGTAATCTCTCCTCGTAACTTAACCCTTGGAGTCCGGGTAGGCTAGGGAGATGTTCTCATTCCTGAGCGCTATCCAGTGAATCCTGCTGGAAAGTCTGTATGTCAGTGTGCGAGTGTGTCTGTGTGTCTGTGAGTGTGTGAGACTGTGTCTGTGAGTGTGTGTGTGAGACTGTGTCAGTCCGTCTGAGTGTGCGTTAATGTTGAGTGCAGTGAGAATCTGCCTTGGCTGCGATTCGCTCCATGTTTGATTCGCTCCATGGACTCTCCCTATCCCGGCTCCCTCACAGCCAGTTTGGAGGAGTGACGAGCGGGGCAACTGTCGCGTGTGGTGCTGTGTGCCAGATGGAATCTGCACCTTCGGGGGCAGGGGCAAAGGTTAGGGGGGAGACGAGAGGTATACTAACAACTGCAGCGCCCCCCCACCAGGAGTTCGTATGGCCGGGTACAAAGAGGATGATGGTGCAGAGCCTGGGCTTTTACTGACATGTCTCCAATCCCTTGCAGGAATCCATTCGGTGGATATTAATCTGAGCGAGGAGCAGGTTCTCATCGACACTACGCTGACGTCGGGGGACGTGCAGGCGCTGATAGAGAACACGGGGAGACGGGCCGTGCTTAAAGGAATGGGCCCGGCCTCTCTCAGTAAGTACAACAGCCTGTCCCTGTGTTTGACGGGACAGTGTAGAGGGAGCTTTACTCTGTATCTAACCCGTGCTGTACCTGCCCTGGGAGTGTTTGATGGGACAGTGTAGAGGGAGCTTTTCTCTGTATCTAACCCGTGCTGTACCTGCCCTGGGAGTGTTTGATGGGGCAGTGTAGAGGGAGCTTTACTCTGTATCTAACCCCGTGTGCCGTTTCTCCGCAGAAGACCTGGGCGTTGCCGTGGCGATGCTGGGGCCAGAGGGCACCATCAAGGGCGCGGTGCGCTTCCTGCAGCTGTCGGAGCAGCAGTGTGTTGTCGAGGGGACGATCGACGGACTGAATCCTGGTCCTGCACGGTTTGCACGTGCACGAGTTCGGGGACCTGACCAGCTCCTGCCTCAGGTAAGCTGTTGCCGTGACTTGTGTGAGGGCGATATTGAGGTGGGGTGCACAGATGGTGGGCAATAAAGTTGTGGGGGGGGGGCACAGCTTTTTCCCCATCAGGGTGACTTTCAGTACCTCGTCCCATTCCCGAGCCTGGGCACTTGGGCGCCGGCTGACTATTTGGCTACAGCGGGAATCAAAACCAAACCGATTTGATTTTTTAAAAATTCATTCTCCGGGTACAGGCGTCGCTGGCAAGGCCGGCATTTATCGCCCTGTCCCTGCCCCCCCAGCTCCGCTCTGTGATGGTGGCGGTGAGCCGCCTTCTTGAACCGCTGCAGTCCGTGTGGCGAAGGTGCTCTCCCGCAGCGCTGTCGAGCAGTTGGAGACAAGCGAGTGGCTCGCTCGGCCCTTTCAGAGGGCGGTTTGCGGGCCGACCACGTTGGTGTGGGACGGGAGTCACGGTTGGTGTTTTTACGATAATCCGTGGTCAGCAAGTAAGTCGGAAAGCTAATAGAATGTTATCGTTTATTGCGAGGGGAATTGAATACAAAAGTAGGGAGCTTATGCTTCAGTTATACAGGGCATTGGTGAGACCACATCTGGAGTACTGTGTACAGTATTGATCTCCTTATTTAAGGAAGGTTGTAAATGCGTTGGAAGCAGTTCAGAGAAAGTTTACTAGACTAATACCTGGAATGGGCGGGTTGTCTTATGAGGAAAGGTTGGACAGGCTAGGCTTGTATCCGCTGGAGTTTAGAAGAGTAAGAGGTGGCTTGATTGAAACATATCAGATCCTGAGGGGTCTGGACAGGGTGGATGTGGAGAGGATGTTTCATCTTGTGGGAGAATCTAGAACTAGGGGTCACTGTTTAAAAATAAGGGGTCGCCCATTTAAGACCGAGATGAGGAGAGATTTTTTCTCAGAGGGTGGTGAGTCTTTGGAACTCTCTTCCTCAGAGGGCGGTGGAAGCAGAGTCTTTGAATATTTTTAAGGCAGAGGTAGATAGATTCTTGGTGAGCAAGCGGGTGAAAGGTTATCGGGGGTAGGCGAGAATGTGGAGTAATCGGATCAGCCATGATCTTATTGAATGGCGGAGCAGGCTCGAGGGGCCGAGTGGCCTACTCCTGCTCCTAATTCTGTATGTTCATTTTTTTTTTTATTGATGACAGCTTTTTAGTTCAACTGAATTCAAATTCTCACCCTGCCACGGTGGGATTTGAACTCCTGTTCTCGGGATTATTAGTCCACTACACCACTGCACTCCTCTTGCGGTAGTTTGTGGGATCTTGCTGAGTGCAAAAATGGCTGCCGCCTTTCCTGCGTTACAACAGAGCCAGTACTTCATTGGCTGTAAAGCGCTTTGGGAAGTCAAATGGAATATAATGTGGAGAAATGTGAAGTTATCCACTAGAGTACTGCGTACAGTTTTGGTCTCCTTATTGAAGGAAGGATATACTTGCATTGGAGGCAGTTCAGAGACGATTCACTCGGTTAATTCCAGAGATGAGGGGGTTGACTTATGAGGAAAGGTTGAGCAGGTTGGGCCTATACTCATTGGAATTTAGAAGAATGAGAGGTGATCTTATTGAAACATATAAGATTCTGAGGGGGCTCGACAAGGTAGATGCAGAGAGGATGTTTCCCCTCGTGGGGAAATCTAGAACTCGGGGGCATAGTTTCAGAATAAAGGGTCGTCCTTTTAGAACTGAGATGAGGAGGAATTTCTTCTCTGAGGGTCATAAATCTGTGGAATTCTCTGCCCCAGAGAGCCGTGGAGGCTGGGTCATTAAATACATTTAAGGTGGAGATAGACAGATTTTTGCAAGATAAGGGAGTGAAGGGTTATGGGGAGCGGGCAGGGAAGTGGCTTTGAGCCCAAGATCAGCCATGATCTTATTGAATGGCGGAGCAGGCTCGAGAGGCCAAGTGGCCTATTCCTGCTCCTATTTCTTATGTTCTTATATTCTTATAAAAGCAGAGTATTTTTAAAATGGTGAGAGATTGGGAAATGTTGGTGTTCAGAGGGACCTGGGTGTCCTTGTACACGAATCACTGAAAGTTAACATGCAGGTACAGCAAGCAATTAGGAATGCAAATGGTATGTTGGCCTTCATTACAAGAGGATTTGAGTATAAGAGTAAAGACTTCTTACTGCAATTATATCGGGCCCTGGTGAGACCACACCTGGAGTATTGTGTACAGTTTTGATCTCCTTACCTCAGGAAGGATATACTTGCCATAGAGGAAGTGCAACCAAGGTTCACCAGACTGGTTCCTGGGATGGGGGGATTGTCCTATGAGGACAGATTGAGTAGACTAGGCCTATATTCTCTAGAGTTTAGAAGAATGAGAGGTGATCTCATTGAAACATACAAAATTCTTACAGGGCTTGACAGGGTAGATGCAGGGAGGATGTTTCCCCTGGCTGGAGAGTCTAGAACCAGGGGTCACAGCCTCAGGATAAGGGGTCGGCCATTTAGGACTGAGATGAGGAGGAATTTCTTCACTCAGAGGGTGGTGAATCTTTGGAATTCTCTACCCCAGAGGGCTGTGGAGGCTCAGTCGTTGAGTATATTCAAGACAGAGATCGACAGATTTTTGAATATTAAGGGAATCAAGGGATATGGAGATCAGGTGGTAAAGTGGAGATGAGGTAGATCAGCCATGATCTCATTGAATGGCGGAGCAGGCTCGAGGGGCCGAATGGCCGACTCCTGCTCCTATTTCTTATGTTCTTATGTCCCGAGGTCGTGAAAGGTGCTGTATAAAATGCGAGTCTTTTTACTTCTCTTCAGCGGTTTATGTTGCTAGACTTGCAGTCTCATGTATCAATAAATACGTTCCCCTTGCACCGGCCCACTGACTGACGCCCCGCTAGATCAGCGTAAATGGAACGAGGTACTTTCCTGCTCTGTATGACCCAGCCCCACTCCGGGCTGTGCCCTCTTGTCGATCCTCAACTGGGATTAACCAGCGTAATCCCACAGCTGGGGGTCCCAGATGCTTTTGACATCCTTTGGCAAACGAACCAGAGTGGGGGAGGAAGAGAATATTGTTTTCACGCAGCGAGTTGTTGTGATCTGGAATGCGCTGCCTGAAAGGGGGATGGGAGCAGATTCAATAGTAACTTCAAGGGGAAATGGGGAATTGTAGGGCTATGGGGAAAGAGCAAGGGGGGGGGAGTAGGACTAAAGAGCCGGCACAGGCACGACGGGCCGAATGGCCTCCTTCTGTGCTGTGAGATTCACAGGAATTGCGAGACGACAGAAGACCGAGGGACCATCTTGTTCCTCTTCTACCATCCTGGGAGTCGCGTGCTCCAACAATAATGGAGCTGTTGACCAATCACAGCGATCAATCCCGATCAATGAGTCGACTACAGACCCAGACACGAGGCGAGGGAAACCCCCAGTGGCGGAGAGCTTTGGGAACCACTGGTCCAAAGTCACCTGTTCCTCCCGAACAACCCGCACTCCCCACACGTCCTGTCTCGAGCTACTCAGGTAGTGCATCCCAAAATGTTGTTATCTGAAAGAAGTCTGTCCAATTTGCATTTGAATGAATCAACACGAACTGTTTCCACCGTCTCCCCCGCCACCCCCCCCCCCCCCCCCCCCCCCCCCCAACCCTCGGCAGCCTGTTCCATCGATTGACCACTCGCTCACTGTGATAATGTTTCCGCAGATTAGTCTGCTGGTTCGACTGTTCTGGACATGCTTGCCATCTCACTGGCAGCAGCCAAATTGCGCGCAGCAAGATCCCACAAACTGCAATGATCTGATCATCAGGTTTTTTTTTTTAAAGTGATGCCGGTTGAAAGTTAAATATTGGCCCAGAACTCCAAGGAGCGCTCCCCTGCTCTTCTCCCAAAGGCATCTTTTACGTCCACCCGAGAGGGCAGACGGGGGCCTCGGTTTAACGGCACATCCGACAGTGCGGCGCTCCCCCGGTGCCGCCCCTCCGACAGTGCGGCGTTCCCTCGGTACCGCCCCTCCGACAGTGCGGCGCTCCCTCAGTACCGCCCCTCCGACAGTGCGGCGCTCCCTCAGTACCGCCCCTCCGACAGTGCGGCGTTCCCTCGGTACCGCCCCTCCGACAGTGCGGCGCTCCCTCAGTACCGCCCCTCCGACAATGCGGCGCTCCCTCAGTACCGCCCCTCCGACAGTGCGGCGCTCCCTCAGTACTGCCCCTCCGACAGTGCAGCGCTCCCTCAGTACTGACCCTCCGACAGTGCAGCGCTCCCTCAGTACTGACCCTCCGACAGTGCGGTGCTCCCTCAGTACTGCCCCTCCGACAGTGCGGCGCTCCCTCAGTACCGCCCCTCCGACAGTGCAGCGCTCCTCAGTACCGCCCCTCCGACAGTGCGGCGCTCCCTCAGTACTGCCCCTCCGACAGTGCGGCGCTCCCTCAGTACCGACCCTCCGACAGTGCGGCGCTCCCTCGGTACCGCCCTGGGAGTGTCGGTCTGGATTAAGCGCTCAAGTCTCTGGAGTGGGGCTCGAACCCACGACCTTCTGACTCAGGCGAGAGAGAGTGCTACCCACTGAGCCACGGCTGATGCCCCTTTGGCACGTTCTCACCACAGATTAAAGCTTGCTTGTGATTATTCCACAGTTGTGGGGACCACTACAACCCCGGAAAGAACCAGCATGGCGGGCCCCAGGATGCGAACCGGGTAAGTGAGGTCCACGTTGCCCAGAGCCCATCCAATGCATTGCCGAGAGGGCAACTCGCACAGTGTCTGAGGGAGGTTCCAACGAATCCCTTCAACAGGGAGCCCAGGCTGACGGGACGGATGCTACCTTGGTCTATTGGCTGTAAACAACAGGGGCAATTTCCTCCCAGTCCCCAAGGGGCCAGGTCTCCCCGCTCAATGAATTGACCCTATTGAGGGAATCTCACTCAGACAGGCCGGGAAAATACCACACTGCTCCAGTTAGATCTGAGGCACATTATTCAGGCAGGTATCTAACCCGTGCTGTACCTGCCCTGGGAGTGTTTGATGGGACAGTGTAGAGGGAGCTTTACTCTGTATCTAACCCGTGCTGTACCTGCCCTGGGAGTGTTTGATGGGACAGTGTAGAGGGAGCTTTACTCTGTATCTAACCCGTGCTGTACCTGCCCTGGGAGTGTTTGACGGGACAGTGTAGAGGGAGCTTTACTCTGTATCTAACCCCGTGCTGTACCTGCCCTGGGAGTGTTTGATGGGACAGTGTAGAGGGAGCTTTACTCTGTATCTAACCCGTGCTGTACCTGCCCTGGGAGTGTTTGATGGGGACAGTGTAGAGGGAGCTTTACTCTGTATCTAACCCGTGCTGTACCTGCCGTGGGAGTGTTTTGACGGGACAGTGTAGAGGGAGCTTTACTCTGTAGCTAACCCGTGCTGTACCTGCCCTGGGAGTGTTTGATGGGACAGTGTAGAGGGAGCTTTACTCTGTATCTAACCCGTGCTGTACCTGCCCTGGGAGTGTTTGACGGGACACTGGGTGCCTGAATTGGGAAAGTGTTGCACGCTCCACCACTGACATCTCTCACCTCGATGAGCAGGAGATCTTTGGCTGGGAGTTGGATTGGAGTGTAGAGTTCGAGCGAGCTGGTGTAATACGTCCTCGGGATGCCTTTGTTGATGGGTGGGAGTGGGGAGTTGGGCCCACAGGGTGTACAGCTACTGGTGATTATCTGTTGAACGGTCTTACTGTGTCCGCCAGGTTTCTGTGTCCATCCATCCTTCCTGTTGTATGCCGAGCTTCTCCAAATGCTCCGTCCTTCACAATCTGCCTCCCCCCTATAGCGCCCCCTCTCTCGCTCAAACTCATTCTCTCCCAGGACCTTCCAATGCTGGGAGTCCTCCCCCTCCCTCGGTCCAACTACAAACCCAAGCATGGCCTCGCTAATCCCCCTACTTTTTCCTCCGCTCTCCTACGTTTGTTTCCCCAGTCTCGGCGACCTCCTGCCCCTCGGCCATTCCTCATTGTTGCCTCTCTTCCAGCACGTCGGTGACCTGGGAAACGTCTGGGCGAACGAGCTCGGGAGGGCCACCTTCCGAATCCAGGACAGCCGTCTCAAGGTAAGGCAGCCGGGCGTCGGCGCAGCGAAGGCCCACGGCCAATGTAGAGAAACTAACGCTGACATAGGTGGCACTCTGCCGCTCTCGCCTCTGAGTCAGACGGTCGTGAGTTCGAGTCCCACTCCAGAGACTTGAGCACATAATCCAGGCTGACACTCCAGCGCCAGTACTGAGGGAGCGCCGCACTGTTGGAGGGGCAGTACTGAGGGAGCGCCGCACTGTTGGAGGGGCAGTACTGAGGGAGCGCCGCACTGTCGGAGGGGCAGTACTGAGGGAGCGCCGCACTGTCGGAGGGGCAGTACTGAGGGCGCGCCGCACTGTCAGAGGGGCGGTACTGAGGGAGCGCCGCACTGTCGGAGGGGCAGTACTGAGGGAGCGCCGCACTGTCGGAGGGGCAGTACTGAGGGAGCGCCGCACTGTCGGAGGTGCCGTCTTTCGGATGAGACGTAAAACCAAGGCCTCGTCTGCTCCCTCTCAGGTGGACGTAAAAGACTCCCTGGCACTATATCAAGGAAGAGCAGGGGACTTCTCCCCGGTGTCCTGGGGCCAATATTTATCCCTCAACCAACATCACTAATATAGATGATCTGGTCATTATCACGTTGCTGTTTGTGGGAGCTTGCTGTGCGTAAACTGGCCACCGCCTTTCCTACATTACAACAGTGACCACACTTAAAGTATTTCATTGGCTGTAAAGCGCTTTGGGACGTCCTGAGGTGGTGAAAGGCGCTGGAGAAATGCAAGTCTTTTTTTATTGGGTTGCATTAATAGAACCATTCGATATAAATCAACGGACACCATTCTGTCACTGAACAGGTTCGCTGGTCAGACCGCATCTCGAGCGCCGCGCCCAGGTTTGGTCCCCTCACACGGTGGGTGAGATAGTGGCCTTGGAACCGGTCCGAGAATGATTCCTCGCTGAAAGAACCTCGGCTCCTCAGATACGCTTCGGACCTTGGTCTGTTTAATTCAGAGCAGAATAGACTTAGTGGTGACTAAGACTTAGATGATGGCATAGAAAGTCATATATCCAAATTTGCCGACGACACAAAGATAGGTGGAATTGTAGGCAGTGTAGATGGAAGCATAAAATGACAAAGGGATATCGACAGATTAAGTGAATGGACAAAACTGTGGCAAATGGACTTCAATGTGAGGTCATCCACTTTGGACCTAAAAAGGATAGAATAGCGCACTTTCTAAATGGTGAAAGGCTAAAAACAGTGGAGGTCCAAAGAGACTTGGGGGGGGTCCAGGTACATCGATCATTAAAATGTCATGAACAGGTACAGAAAATAATCAAAGGCTAATGGAATGCTGGCCTTTATATCTGGAGGATTAGAATACAAGGGGGTAGAAGTTATGCTGCAGCTGTACAAAGCCCTGGTTAGACCACACCTGGAGCACTGTGAGCAGTTCTGGGCACCACACCTTAGGAAGGATATATTGACCTTGGAGGGAGTGCAGCGTAGGTTTACCAGAATGATACCCGGACTCCAAGGGTTAAGTTACGAGGAGAGATTACACAAACTAGGGTTGTATTCCCCAGAATTTAGAAGGTTAAGGGCTGATCTGATTGAAATTTTCAAGATATTAAGGGGAACTGATAGTTTCTCTCTATCTACCCTATTTCCGCTGGTTGGGGAGTCTAGGACTCGGGAGCATAGTCTAAAAATTAGAGCCAGACCTTTCAGGAGTGAAGTTAGGAAACACTTCTACACACAAAGGGTGGTAGAAGTTTGGAACTCTCTTCCGCAAACAGCAATTGATGCTAGATCAATTATTAATTTTAAATTGGAGATTGATAGATTTTGTTAACCAAAGGTGTTAAGGGATGTGGGGCAAAGGCAGGTCGATGGAGTTAGATCGCAGATCAGCCATGATTTCATCGAATGGCGGAACAGGCTCGAGGGGCTGAATGGCCTCCTCCTGTTCCTAGAGTTCTTATGTTCCTATGTGACCTGCTAGAGGTCTAAAACATTCATTGAAGGGCTGGGTAGTGGGCCTATTGAGGGATTATTCCAGTTTAACAGAGAAGGGAGGAACAGGACACATGTAAATTTACGTAGTTTCCCAGAGAAGAAGACGACTTGCATTTCTCCAGCGCCTTTCACGACCACCGGATGTGCCAAAGTGCTTTACAGCCAATGAAGTACTTTTTGAAGAGTGGTCACTGTTGTAATGTGGGAAACGCGGCAGCCAATTTGTGCACAGCAAGCTCCCACAAACAGCAATGTGATGATGACCAGATCATCTTTTTTTAGTGATGTTGAGTAGAGGGATAAATATTGGCCCCAGGACACCGGGGAGAACTCCCCCTGCTCTTCTTCGAAATAGTGGCCGTGGGATCTTTTACGTCCACCTGAGAGGGCAGACGGGGCCTCGGTTTAATGTCTCATCCGAAAGACGGCACCTCCGACAGTGCGGCACTCCCTCAGTACTGCCCTGGGAGTGTCAGCCGAGATATTTGTGCTCAAGTCCCTGGAGAGGGACTCGAACCCACAACTTTCTGACTCGGGGGAGAGAGTGCTGCCCACTGAGCCACTGGCTGAATAGTGAGTGTTCGGAATACATTGACGGTGATGTGGTGGGTGTTGATTCTCTGTCTTGCCTTCAAGAGGGAGCTGGACCGGTCCCTGATTGGGGCGGAGTACGCATCATATAGAAGGCAAGTGACTTTATAGATAATACTTGGTCCGTGTGATCACCTGAGGGGTGGGGGGTGGGTGGGCGGGCGGTCGGAGAGGAAATTTCCAATTGTTCCCTTTATTAGCCCTGGGTTTTCTCTCTGTGAAACCGCCCAACGTCCAGCCTATTCCCTACTCTGGTCCTCCCCAGTCTGTTAAAACTGGAATAATCCCTCAATAGGCCCGCTGTCCAGCCCTTTAATGATTGTTTTCGACCTCTGTCAGGTCGCCTCTAAGTCTGCGCTGGTTCTTCGCTTCTCCCAGGAGATTATGTAGCTGGGGCGGAGGGGAAGGGGCGGAGGGCAAGGGAAGGAAGTATCCAGTCACGACGTTCCGGTCGCCGAGAGTGTGGGGCTGGTTTGATGGATCAGCTGGTCGTTTCCTGTCCGTCAGCTCCGCTGTCTCGAGAGAGCTTTGCAAATTCTAACCGGAAGTGGCTCCCCCATTAGATCAGTGGGTGCGTGCACTACCCGTACAATCCAGGCCGATCCCTACGCTTCACCCCTGGTCTGTGCTGAATGAGCCGATCTGATTCGGGATGGTGGTTTGACGATACAATTCATAGAAACATAGAAGATAGGAGTAGGGCATTCGGCCCCTCGAGCCTGCTCCGCCATTCAATGCGATCATGGCTGATCATCCAAATTCAGTACCCTGTCCCTGCTTTCTCCCCATATCCCTTGATCCCCTCAGCCTTAAGAAATATATCTATCTCCTTCTTGAATATATTTAATGAATTGGCCTCTACTGCCTTCTGTGGTAGAGAATTCCACAGGTTCACCACTCTCTGGGTGAAGAAATTCCTCCTCATCTCAGTCCTAAATGGCTTACCCCTTATCTTTAGACTGTGACCCCTGGTTCTGGACTCCCCCGCCATCGGGAACATCCTTCCTGCATCTAGTCTGTCTAGTCCTGTTAGAATTTTATAAGTTTCAATGAGATCCCCTCTCATTCTTCTAAACTCTAGCGAATATAAGCCTAATCGACCCAATCTCTCTCCATACGTCATTCCTGCCATCCCAGGTATCAGTCTGGTGAATCTTCGCTGCACTCCCTCCATGGCAAGAACATCCTTCCTCCAGATAAGGCGACCAAAACTGCACACAATACTCAAGGTGTGGTCTCACCAAGGCCCTGTACAACTGCAGCAAGACATCCTTGCTCCTGTACTCGAATCCTCTCGCTATGAAGGCCAACATACCATTTGCCTTTTTAACCGCCTGCTGCACCTGCATGCTTACCTTCAGCGACTGGTGCACAAGGACTCCCAGGTCTCGTTGCACTTCCCCTTTTCCCAATCTATTGCCGTTCAGATAATAATCTGTCTTCCTGTTTTTGCCACCAAAGTGGATAAGCTCGGCTTGGCACCTCCCCTTGGGTAGTGAGGGGAAAATTAATCCAGGTTTTCCCCACTCCTGGCGGTTATCCGGACAGAACCAGTTCCCCTCGCGCTCTCGGCTTGCGCGGGAAGTTCCAAGTCCTCGATCGTACCCTTAACCGCAGGGCTGGGAACAGGAGGAGCCCATTCAGCCCTTTGAGCCTGTTACCATAGGAACAAGAGGAGGCCATTCAGCCCCTTGAGCCTGTTACCATAGGAACAGGAGGAGGCCATTCAGCCCCTCGAGCCTGTTACCATAGGAATAGGAGGAGGCCATTCAGCCCCTCGAGCCTGTTCCCATAGGAACAAGAGGAGGCCATTCAGCCCCTCGAGGCTGTTACCATAGGAACAGGAGGAGGCCATTCAGCCCCTCGAGCCTGCTCCGCCATTCAATGAGATCACAGCTGATCTGTATCCTAACTCCATCTACCCGCCTTTGCTCCATATCCCTTAATACCCTTTACCCAATAAAAATCTATCCATCTCAGTCTTGAACGCTCCAAATGGCCTCCACAGCCTTTTGGGGGAGAGAGTTCCACCAGCCTTTGTGTGAAGAAGTGTTTCCTGATTTCGCTTTTTTTTTGATTTGTTTGAGATGTGGGCGTCGCTGGCGAGGCCCAGCATTTATTGCCCATCCCGAATTACCCTCGAGAAGGTGGTGGTGAGCCGCCTTCTTGAACCGCTGCAGTCTGTGTGGTGAAGGTACTCCCACAGCGCTGTTAGGGAGGGAGTTCAAGGATTTTGACCCAGCGACGATGAAGGAACAGCCCGATATATTTCCAAGTCAGGATGGTGTGTAACTTGGAGGGGAACTTGGAGGTGGTGGTGTTCCCATGCGCCTGCTGCCCTTGTCCTTCTAGGTGGAAGAGATTGCGGGTTTGGGAGGTGCTGCCGAAGAAGCCTTGGCGAGTTGCTGCAGTGCATCTTGTAGATGGTACACACTGCAGCCACGGTACGCCAGTGGTGGAGGGAGTGAATGTTTAAGGTGGTGGATGGGGTGCCGATCAAGCGGGCTGCTTTGTCCTGGATGGTGTCGAGCTTCTTGAGTGTTGTTGGAGATGCACTCATCCAGGCATTTAAATAGGAGGTACTAAACACCATTCAATCTCCTGAACGCAAGGGAGTGCAAGTCATGTTTCTGCAAGTGCTCAGTTGCTTCTCACGGGATATTTTCAGTCACGAGCTCCCTCCCGCTCCTTTTGAGAATTTTTGTAAAGAGGTATCACTCCCCCCGCCACCCCGTGGGTTAGAAGGTCGTGGGTCCACGCCCTTCTCCGGGTCTTGAGCCCCTAACCCGGGCCGCCGCTCCCGGTGCAGCACCGAGAGACGTTTACATTGCCCACCCCGCTTCAGACCCAGGGATGGCTGGATGGTGACGGGGAGCGGGAGCCGTGGCCGATCCCACAACGCCAGCGGCGCTGAGGGCCAGTTGCAGTGACTCAGTGAGACTTGGCACGAGTCAGGACACGCCGGGGGGCGGGGGGTGGGTGCGGCTCCGAGCTCCGAGTCTACCGAGGGTGGAAGGTGGTGGGAGGCCGGCCTGGAGAGCGTTGGAATAGTCGAGGCTGGGGGTGGCAGTAGCACGTCCGTGGGTTTCCACAGCCGATGGGCTGAGGCAGGAACCCATTATTACATTCGCCAATGTGGTCGCAAAGTTGCAACAGGGACGAGCGTGTGGCTGGGCCGTTAAGACGGTTGGCAGAGTATTCACAGCGTAGTTGGGAAATGGGTCAGACTGTTGAGACTGACAGCCGGGGGAGTGGGGTGTAACTTATAAATTGAGAGATGGGCACTCTTAAACATAGAAACATAGAAAAATAGGAGCAGGAGTAGGCCATTTGGCCCTTCGAGCCTGCTCCGCCATTCAATATGATCATGGCTGATCCTCTATCTCAATACCATATTCCCGCTCTCTCCCCATAAATCTTGATGCCTTTTGTGTCTAGAAATCTATCTATCTCATTCTTAAATATATTCAGTGATTTGGTCTCCACAGCCTTCTGTGGTAGAGAATTCCACAGGTTCATCACCCTCTGAGTGAAGAAATTTCTCCTCATCTCAGTCCTAAATGTCCTACCCCGTATCCTGAGACTGACCCCTCGTTCTAGACCCCCCAGCCAGTAGAAACATCCTCCCTGCATCCAGTCTGTCTAGCCCTGTCAGAATTTTATACGTTTCAATGAGATCCCCTCTCATCCTTCTAAACTCTAGTGAATACAGGCCTAGTCGACCCAATCTCTCCTCATACGACAGTCCTGCCATCCCAGGAATCAGTCTGGTGAACCTTCGCTGCACTCCTTCTGTGGCAAGTATATCCTTTCTTAGGTAAGAAGACCAAAAGTGCACACAGTACTCCAGCACTTAAGATTATATCTGGCTTGTTAACCAGATCTGCAGTACTGTGTGCAGTTCACATATGAACAGGCGAGATAGACGGGCAGGAAAAGACCAGAAGGTCTATCAAGTCTCCCCCCCGGCCCCCACACTCATAGAGGCCAGAGGACCACGACTCAACACTTACTCACTTCCCCCACGCCCTCCGCTCACCTCCCCACAACCGTGTAACCTCCTGGGAGAGACAGAAAATAAACGAGAGAGAGAGAGAGAGAAACTCGGGGCCAATAAGAGAGAAAATAAATACTGTGGGGAAAGTCTTCTCCGATCCGCCACCCCCCCCCCCCCCCCCCCCCCCCACCCCCTCAGGCGATCGATCCCTGAGGCGATCGGCAAAAGAGACAGAGGCGACACGAGGAAACACATTTTTTACGCAACGAGTGTTTAGGATTTGGAACGCGCTGCCTGATAGGGTGAGGGACGCAGATTCAATAGTAGACTTCAAAAGGGAATTGGATAAATATTTCAAGGAGAGAAACATTGCAGTGATATGGGGAGAGAGAGCGAGGGAGTGGGACTAACTGGATCGCTCTTCGAAAGAGCCAGCGCAGACTCGATGGGCCGAATGGCCTCCTTTTGTGCTATGCCATTCTCTGATTCTACGAAATCCAGGCCAGGAGATCGCCCGGATCAAGTGCTCTCTGTGTAGCCACTTCCCTTCTATATGTATGCCATCGCTGCCTTCTGTTATCGGGTATGGAATAGCAGAACAAAGGCTCGTAGTTTCAAATCTGGGCCGGGGGTGGAGGCTGGGGGGGAGACGAAGGAAATTCAGGCAAAATCTTTTCGGCTCAAGATGTGAACGGGACTGGCAGCGAGAGTGGGGAACGCTGAACGATGGCAGGGCTCAGGAAGGGACTGGACCAGATCCTGTCAACGAAAGGATAATACCAGAACTGAGAGGTTATAACTATCAGGAAAGATTGAACGGGCTGGGGCTCTTTTCTCTAGAAAAGAGAAGGCTGAGGGGTGACCTAATACAGGTCTTGATGATTATGAAAGGGTTCGATAGGGTAGACGTAGAGAAGATGTTTCCACTTGTGGGGCAGCGCATAACTAGTGACCATCAATATAAGATAGTCACTAATAAATCCAATCGGGAATTCAGGAGAAACTTCTTTACCCAGAGAGTGGTGAGAATGTGGAACTCGCTACCACAGGGAGTGGTTGAGGCGAATAGTGTAGATGCATTTAAGGGGAGGCTGGATAAACACACGAGGGAGAAAGGAATAGAAGGATATATTGATGGGGTGAGATGAAGAGGGGTGGGAGGAGGCTCGAGTGGAGCAGAAACACCGGCACGGACCAGTTGGGCCGAATGGCCTGTTTCTGTGCTGTACATTCGATGTAAACACAATTCAGGGTCGTTGGATTTTGAACAAAGGAGAGAATCTTGTCGGAAGTCGGATGGGGAGAGATACTTCTGCTTCAGGTTGTTACGATGTTACACGGTACAAGACTCCAGCCCGCGTAAAACACCACATCTTCTGACTCAATGTGACTACAACAACAACTTGTATTTATATAGCGCCTTTAATGTAGTAAAAAATCCCAAGGTGCTTCACAGGTGTATTATAAGACAAAAATTTGACACCGAGCCACATAAGAAATTAGGGCAGGTGACCAAAAGCTTGGTCAAAGAGGTCGGTTTTAAGGAGCGTCTTAAAGGAGGAAAGAGAGAGGTGGCGAGGTTCAGGGAGGGAATTCCAGAGCTTAGGGCCCAGGCAGCTGAAGGCACGGCCGCCAATGGTGGAGCAATGGAAATCGGGGGATGCTCTAGAGACCAGAATTGGAGGAGCACAGAGATCTCAGGGGGGTTGTGGGGCTGGAGGAGGTTACAGAGATGGGGAGGGGGCGAGGCCATGGAGGGATTTGAAAACAAGGATGAGAATTTTGAAATCGAGGCGCTGCTTAACCGGGAGCCAATGTAGATCAGCGAGCACAGGGGGCGATGGGTGAACGGGACTCGGTGCGAGTTAGGACACGGGGGCAGCCGAGTTTTGGATGAGCTCAAGTTTACGTAGGGTAGAGTGTGGGAGGCCGGCCAGGAATGCGTTGGAATAGTCAAGTCTGGAGGTAACAAAGGCATGGATGAGGGTTTCAGCAGCAGATGAGCTGAGGCAGGGGCGGAGTCGGGGGATGTTACGGAGGTGGAAATAGGCGGTCTTAGTTATACCGCGGATATGTGGTCGGAAGCTCATTTCAGGGTCAAATATGACACCAAGGTTGCGAACAGTGTGGTTCAGCGTCAGACAGATGCCAGGGAGAGGGATGGAGTCAGTGGGTGGGGAACGGAGTTTGTGGCGGGGCCCAAAGACAATGGCTTCGGTCTTCCCAATATTTAAATGGAGAAAATTTCAACTCATCCAGAACTGTAAGTCGGACAAGCAGTCTGACAATTTAGAGACCGCGGAGGGGTCGAGAGAAGTGGTAGTGAGGTAGAGCTGGGTGGCGTCAGCGTACATGTGGAAACTGACGCTGTGTTTTCAGATGATGTCATCAAGGGGCAACATGTAGATGAGAAATAGGAGGGGGCCAAGAATAGATCCTTGGGGGGACACCAGAGGTAACGATGTGGGAGCGGGAAGAGAAGCCGTTGCAGGTGATTCTCTGGCTACGATTAGATAGATAAGAATGGAACCAGGCGAGTGCAGGCCCACCCAGCTGGACGACGGTGGAGAGGCGTTGGAGGAGGATGGAGTGGTCAACCGTGTCAAAGGCTGCAGACAGGACGAGGAGGGATAGTTTACCTTTGTCACAGTCGCAGAGAACTAGTGCATGTGAGAGCCACCAGTTTTATACAAAGTCAAGCATATCGCTTGCACTCCCCGTAAACTCTCGCACTTCCTGCCTTGAGCCGTTTCCCTGTCACACTTCATTGTTAACAGCGACTCGCTCGCACTCACACTCACTCTCTCTCCCTCGCACACTCACTCTCTCTCATGCACACTCCAGGAGCCACTGCAGAGTGATCAGGATAGAAACACTGCTATTGTTCTACATAAGAAATAGGAGCAGGAGTCGGCCATTCGGCCCCTCGAGCCTGCTCCGCCATTCAATAAGATCATGGCTGATCTACCTCAACTCCACTTTCCTGCACTATCCCCGTATCCCTTGATTCCCCTAGAGTCCAAAAATCTATCGATCTCTTTCCCCACTCTCTCTCTCGCCGAGGTCTATGGAGGCAAATTGTAACCTCAACCTTGGCTCAAATCAGCTAACTTAACAGAGGACAAGGTGCGGAACCAGACACCTTCCTGGCCTGAGTGGGTGAATGGTAA
Organism: Squalus acanthias; assembly: GCA_030390025.1. Classification (NCBI taxonomy): domain Eukaryota; kingdom Metazoa; phylum Chordata; class Chondrichthyes; order Squaliformes; family Squalidae; genus Squalus; species Squalus acanthias. Next base: position 27,322,958 of record CM059450.1, on the reverse strand, counting down.
AAGGGGTGTTCATGGCACTCGCTCACGCGCACACTCCTGCTCACGCGCACACTCACTCTCGCTCACACGCACGCACACACTCTCCCTCGCGCGCACTTTCGCTCATGCCGAGGTCTATGGAGGGCAAATTGTAACCTATTGAAGGGGTGTCAATGGTCTGGTCCCTTGGTAAAGAGGTGTCGATGGGGGCGGTCCAATTGGAAAGGGGCGTTGATGGGTCTGAACCAGCAGCGATACTTTCTAACCCTCTGTACGTCACTAACTCTGCCCCTCCACCCCCCCCAGGTCTGGGATATCATAGGTCGATCGGTGGTGGTGGACAAAGGCGAGGACGACTTGGGCAGAGGCTCCCATCCCCTGTCCCGAACCACGGGCAACTCTGGAGACCGGTAGGTGCGACGGGCGAACGAGCTTGGATCGACGCGCGCGTTCTCTCGCCACCTCGACCCGCAGCGGCCAGGTAGCACCTGCCGATCGGCACCGTACACTAGGTTCTCGACGCCGTCCGGAGAGTTGCTGATGACCCGTGCTACGGCGCGGTGCCCCACACAGTGTGGTGGGGCGGGTAAGATGCGATCCTCCACCTGCGATTCCCACACGGCGAGTTCCTCATCTCGGTCGGGGCGGGGGGGGGGCGCGCTCAGGTACCAGAGGAGCTTAAAGATTTAAATTACAAGGACAGGTTGGCTTGTGTTCCCTTGAGTATAGGAGATTGAGGGGTGATCTAATCGAGGTGTTTAAAATATTAGTGATTTGACAGGGTAGATAGAGAGAAACTATTTCCTCTGGTGGGGGGAGTCCAGAACAAGGGGCCTTAACCTTAAAATTAGATCCAGGCCGTTCAGGGGTGATGTCAGGAAGCACTTCTTCACACAAAGGGTGGTGGAAATCTGGAACTCTTCCCCCCCCCCCCCCCCCCCCCCCCAAAAGGCTATGGATGCTGGGGGACATTGGGAGCTTTCAAGACTGAGATGGATAGATTTTTGTTGGCTAAGGGGTATTGAGGGATGTGGAGCAAGGGCGAGTAAATGAGGTCGAGGTACAGATCAGCCGTGATCTGATTGAATAGCAGAGCAGGCTCAAGGGGCCGAATAGCCTCCTCCTGTTGCTAACGTTCCTATGAAATTTGGGGGTGGGTGGGGGTGAGCCCAGCGATAGACCCAATCAGAAGAACTGTGCTACTGTCTGATTCTCTCTCTCCAAACAGGCAGATTGTTAAAAGAAACCAGGGCCTTCCTGAATCAAAGGAGGACACAGTCAAGTTTAAATGACCTGCCCTGGGAGTGTTTGATGGGACAGTGTAGAGGGAGCTTTACTCTGTATCTAACCCCGTGCTGTACCTGCCCTGGGAGTGTTTGATGGGACAGTGTAGAGGGAGCTTTACTCTGTATCTAACCCGTGCTGTACCTGCCCTGGGAGTGTTTGATGGGACAGTGTAGAGGGAGCTTTACTCTGTATCTAACCCATGCTGTACCTGCCCTGGGAGTGTTTGATGGGACAGTGTAGAGGGAGCTTTACTCTGTATCTAACCCGTGCTGTCCCTGCCCTGGGAGTGTTTGATGGGACAGTGTAGAGGGAGCTTTACTCTGTATCTAACCCGTGCTGTACCTGCCCTGGGAGTGTTTGATGGGACAGTGTAGAGGGAGCTTTACTCTGTATCTAACCCGTGCTGTACCTGCCCTGGGAGTGTTTGATGGGACAGTGTAGAGGGAGCTTTACTCTGTATCTAACCCGTGCTGTACCTGCCCTGGGAGTGTTTGATGGGGACAGTGTAGAGGGAGCTTTGCTCTGTATCTAACCCGTGCTGTACCTGCCCTGGGAGTAGAAGCATAGAATGGTACAGCAAAGAAGGAGGCCATTCGGCCCATCGAGTCTGCGCCGGCTCTTTCGAAGAGCGATCCAGTTAGTCCCACTCCCTCGCTCTCTCTCACCTTATCCCTGCAATGTTTTTCTCCCTGCTTATTTATCGAACTCTCTTTTGAAGTCTACTATTGAATCTGCGTCCCTCACCCTATCAGGCAGCGCGTTCCAAATCCTAAACACTCGTTGTGTAAAAAATGTGTTTCCTCGTGTCGCCTCTGTCTCTTTTGCCGATCGCCTCAGGGATCGATCGCCGGGGGGGGGGGGCGGAGAAGACTTTCCCCACAGTATTTATTTTCTCTCTTATTGGCCCCGAGTTTCTCTCTCTCGTTTATTTTCTGTCTCTCCCAGGAGGTTACACGGTTGTGGGGAGGTGAGGGAGGGCGTGGGGGAAGTGAGTAAGTGTTGAGTCGTGGTCCTCCGGCCTCCATGAGTGTGGGGGCCAGGGGGGGAGACTTGATAGACCTTCTGGTCTTTTCCTGCCCGTCTATCTCGCCTGTTCATATGTGAACTGCACACAGTACTGCAGATCTGGTTAACAAGCCAGATATAATCAGTGCTGGAGTACTGTGTGCACTTTTGGTCGTCTTACCTAAGAAAGGATATACTTGCCACAGAGGGAGTGCAGCGAAGGTTCACCAGACTGATTCCTGGGATGGCAGGCCTGTCGTATGAGGAGAGATTGGGTCGACTAGGCCTGTATTCACGACAGTTTAGAAGAATGACAGGGGATCTCATTGAAACGTATAAAATTCTGACCGGGCTGGACAGACTGGATGCAGGGAGGATGTTTCCCCTGGCTGGGGGGTCTAGAACGAGGGGGTCACAGTCTCAGGATACGGGGTAGGACATTTAGGACTGAGATGAGGAGAAATTTCTTCACTCAGAGGGTGGTGAACCTGTGGAATTCTCTACCACAGAAGGCTGTGGAGGCCAAGTCACTGAATATATTTAAAAAGGAGATAGATTTCTAGACACAAAAGGCATCAAGGGGTATGGGGAGAGAGCGGGAATATGGTATTGAGATAGAGGATCAGCCATGATCATATTGAATGGCGGAGCAGGCTCGAAGGGCCAAATGGCCGACTCCTGCTCCTATTTTTCTATGTTTCTATGTTTAAGAGTGCCCATCTCTCAATTTATAAGTTACACCCCACTCCCCCGGCTGTCAGTCTCAACAGTCTGACCCATTTCCCAACTACGCTGTGAATACTCTGCCAACCGTCTTAACGGCCCAGCCACACGCTCGTCCCTGTTGCAACTTTGCGACCACATTGGCGAATGTAATAATGGGTTCCTGCCTCAGCCCATCGGCTGTGGAAACCCACGGACGTGCTACTGCCACCTCCAGCCTCGACTATTCCAACGCTCTCCAGGCCGGCCTCCCACCACCTTCCACCCTCGGTAGACTCGGAGCTCGGAGCCGCACCCCCCCACCTCCCCCCGGCGTGTCCTGACTCGCGCCAAGTCTCGCTGAGTCACTGCAACTGGCCCTCAGCGCCGCTGGCGTTGTGGGATCGGCCACGGCTTCCGCTCCCCGTCACCATCCAGCCATCCTTGGGTCTGAAGCGGGGTGGGCAATGTAAACATTCTCTCGGTGCTGCACCGGGAGCGGCGGCCCGGGTTAGGGGCTCAAGACCCGGAGAAGGGCGTGGACCCACGACCTTCTAACCCACGGGGTGTGGGGGGGGAGTGATACCTCTTTACAAAAATTCTCAAAAGGAGCGGGAGAGAGCTTTACTCTGTATCTAACCCGTGCTGTACCTGCCCTGGGAGTGTTTGATGGGACAGTGTAGAGGGAGCTTTACTCTGTATCTAACCTGTGCTGTACCTGCCCTGGGAGTGTTTGATGGGACAGTGTAGAGGGAGGTTTACTCTGTATCTAACCCGTGCTGTACCTGCCCTGGGAGTGTTTGATGGGACAGTGTAGAGGGAGCTTTACTCTGTATCTAACCCGTGCTGTACCTGCCCTGGGAGTGTTTGATGGGACAGTGTAGAGGGAGCTTTACTCTGTATCTAACCCGTGCTGTACCTGCCCTGGGAGTGTTTGATGGGGACAGTGTAGAGGGAGCTTTACTCTGTATCTAACCCCGTGCTGTACCTGCCCTGGGAGTGTTTGATGGGACAGTGTAGAGGGAGCTTTACTCTGTATCTAACCCGTGCTGTACCTGCCCTGGGAGTGTTTGATGGGACAGTGTAGAGGGAGCTTTACTCTGTATCTAACCCCGTGCTGTACCTGCCCTGGGAGTATTTGATGGGACAGTGTAGAGGGAGCTTTACTCTGTATCTAACCCGTGCTGTACCTGCCCTGAGAGTGTTTGATGGGACAGTGTAGAGGGAGCTTTACTCTGTATCTAACCCGCGCTGTAGCTGACCTCTGCTCCTTGCTTGTTCCCCCTGAAGTTTGGCGTGCGGAATTATAGCTCGTTCTGCCGGACTGTTCCAGAACCCGAAAAAGATCTGCGCGTGCGATGGCGTGACCCTGTGGGAGGAGCGAGAGCGACCAATCGCCGGACCAGGGCGAAGGTCGAAGGACCCGCCTGTGGCCAACCTTTGACCTGTGAACAAGACTCATATATATTTCTGACCAGATTTAAGTCCATTGACTGGAGTGTCCTCTCAAATTGTTTTCTCGCCGGGGTACTGAGGCTAATTTAATCAAACTAACTGGAGACTGTTGACCCCAGCTGCAGCCTCTGGCTAACAGCAGTGAGGGCAGGCCTGCTCTGGGCCCTAGCCTGGGCCTCTCTCCCTACCCTTTTTCTCTGCCTGGCCCAGCTCTGTGCCCACAGCGCTGCCCCTAACCCTTCTCTCCTTCTCTGATGGCCAAGGGCGCCCAGTCACGTTCGATTGGCAGCAAGTAACGCAGGCCTCGGGGCCTTCGTCGGATGACCAGCCGCGAACCACTCCCGCCATTGGGCCATCCTCTGGGTGCCCCGCCTTCCCATCGGCCAATCGGGGAGGGAACTGACTCTCTTGTCACCCAATTGGATTAATCTCGACTGTCATTCAAACACATTTTTTCGCCCATCTCCAATATTTTTATCGCCAAATAATAAATGAAAGTCTTCAAAGACAATAAAAATGTGTCAGGCCCCCCCAGTGATTTTTCTCCCGGTTACGCTTGCAACAGTGTCATGGACATTAACCTTCAATTCCTGGAGTCTCCAGGGGCAGATCCTGGAGAGGTTGGCAACCCTATACAGCCCTGGTTCTGCTCACCATTCTGCCTTTCGATTTTCTTCTCACTCACTCTCCCACCACCGCCCCTCCAACCAGAGAACTTCGGGACCAGGGAATGCAGAGGCTGTGGGACCAATCGGAGTCGAGAAACCTCGGTCTTACCCTGCGAGACCCACGCGCTTCAAGGGACCAAGGAGTGGTGCTTTCCTACACGACCCAAGCCCAGCCATGCAAGACCCTCCCCGCCCCATTGGCTGGCGGCCACCTCGCACCGCTTTGAGACTGCACCGGCTGCGGTATAACTCCAATCCGATGCGAAGCTGTGTTTTAAAAGTGCCGTGGAGCTTTTAACCCTCGGTGTGGAGTCTTGCAACAAGGGTCTGCGGACACCACAGCACCCACCTCCGCCCCCAACCCGCCCCTCCCCTCCGGTCGCAGTTGACAGTATAACTCCCGTTACCTTCAAAAGTGCTTCGCTGGCTGCGGAGCGCTTTGGGACGTCCTGAGGTGGCGAAAGACGCCGGAGAAATGCAAGTTCTTTCTAAAATGAAATGGCAAACGTTTGTAAGCTTGGAGATGGAATGGTGCGTGGTGGCCCAATCCTCGGAAATCGGAGTGCCCCTTTAAGTCAGTCTTTCACGGTCTCATTTCACTTGGTGCCGTTTCGCAGAGGAGATACAAGTCCTGATCCATTCTGTTCAATTTACTCCCATGATTTACTGTATCAGTGACGAGCCAATAAAATTATGCAATCATTTAAAAAAAACACTTCTTTTGTCACTTGCTTGACCAACTGTGACCTGTTCTCTCTCCTGCATTGCATGTCCCGTGGCTCAATGGGTTGCACTCTCTCTCTCTCTCGCCTCTGCGTCTGAAGGTCAAGTCCCCACTCCAGAGACTTGAACGCAAAATCTAGGCCGACACTCCCAGCGCCAGTGCCGAGGGAGCGCCGCACTGTCGGAGGGGGCCGTCTTTCGGATGAGGCGTTAAACCGAGGACCCCCCTGTCTGGACTTGAAAGATCCCACGGCCGCTATCTGAACAACAGCAGAGGGCGTTCTGCCCGGTGTCCTGGGGCCCAATATTTTACGCCTTGACCAACATCACTTTTTTTTTAAATTAAAAAAAAACAAAACCGGTTGATCCGGTCGATTGTCTCGTTGCTGTTTGTGGGATCTTGCTGTGCGGGCATTGGCTGCCGCGTTGCCTGCGCGGGCCGCAGCCACCGCGCCTCAAGCAAGTACTGCGTTGCGGCCGTGGAGCGCTTGGGCACATCCTGAGGCTGTGCAAGGCGCTGGAGAAATGGGAGCGGTGCTGAGGGAGTGCGGCACTGTCGGAGGTGCCGTCTCTCGAGCGACGCTGCTCTGGAGACTTTAAACTGGTGCCCGACGCCTTGTCATCCGGCGACCTCGAGTGGCAAATGCCGGTACTGTCATTTGCCAGGTGCGGACAGGTTGAGACTCTGCAGGGACGCCCCTCCCCAAGCAACCAGCATTTTCTGTGTTTATTTCAGATTTCCAGCATCCGCAGTATTTTGCTTTTGCAAGCGCAGACTTTTCCCCCCTTTATCCTGAATTAAATATCGTTCTGCACACAACGCGGACACTGTATTGGGATACTTGCCTTTATTAGCTGAGGCATCGAATATAAGAGCAGGGGGGTTATGCTTGAACTGTATGAAACACTAGTAAGGCCGCAGCTAGAGTACTGCGTGCAGTTCTGGTCACCACATTACAGGAGAGATGTGATCGCACTAGAGAGGGTGCAGAGGAGATTTACGAGGATGTTGCCTGGGCTGGGGAATTTTAGGTATGAGGAAAGATTGGAGAGGCTGGGGTTGTTTTCTTTGGAACAGAGGAGGCTGAGGGGAGATTTAATTGAGGTGTGTAAAATTATGAGGGGCCTAGATAGAGTGGATAGGAAGGACCTATCTCCCTTGGAGAGATCAATAACCAGGGGGAATAGATTTAAAATAATTGGTAGAAGGATTAGAGGGGAGTTGAGGAGAACTTTTTCAACCAGAGGGTGGTGGGGGTCTGGAACTCACTGCCTGAAAGGGTGGTAGAGGCAGAAACCCTCATCACATTTAAAAAGTACTTGGATACGCACTTGTAACCTGCAGGGCTACGGACCAAGAGCTGGAAAGTGGGATTAGGCTGGAGAGCTCTTTGTCGGCCGGCACGGACACGATGGGCCGAATGGCCTCCTTCTGTGCTGTAAATTTCTATGGATCGGTTCAGTGAGAGAAATTGAACCCTGTCGGTTACTCCTGTTATCTCCCCGCCAACAGTCGCTGCACTGTGGCAATAACTCGGTCCTTTCTCAAGGGGGCTTCCTCCTTTCTCAATGGTGCGCTTGTTCAACCAGCTACACAACGTAACCTCGCGGTCGACCCAGGTCAGACAGGACTGTTTAAATGCGGCTGGCCCGAGCCCCTCGGCGACAGATGGACTGAGAGAGTGCAGCACCGAGGAGCAGGGCTGAATGAGCGGAATCAACATCATGCTTTTGTACCTGCCGCTCACGCTATCATTGTGCGTCTTCAGCACCTCTGGCGCAGCACTGGTAAGTCGATCGGTGCTCTGGGCTATTGGTTCCCATAGAGTAATTAGGTCCGAATTGGTGGCAGTAAACTTCCGGTTTGGAGAGGGGAGAATCAGCCAGGGTTCCTGCTCCTGATCACTGCCCAGTGACTCCCCTGGGTTAGGGAGAGGGGAGAATCAGCCAGGGTTCCTGCTCCTGATCACTGCCCAGTGACCCCCCTGGGTTAGAGAGAGGGGAGAATCAGCCAGAGTTCCTGCTCCTGATCACTGTCCAGTGACCCCTGGGTTAGGGAGAGGGGAGAATCAGCCAGGGTTCCTGCTCCTGATCACTGCCCAGTGACCCCCCTGGGTTAGAGAGAGGGGAGAATCAGCCAGAGTTCCTGCTCCTGATCACTGTCCAGTGACCCCTGGGTTAGGGAGAGGGGAGAATCAGCCAGGGTTCCTGCTCCTGATCACTGCCCAGTGACCCCCCTGGGTTAGAGAGAGGGGAGAATCAGCCAGAGTTCCTGCTCCTGATCACTGTCCAGTGACCCCTGGGTTAGGGAGAGGGGAGAATCAGCCAGGGTTCCTGCTCCTGATCACTGCCCGGTGACCCCTGTGTTAGGGAGAGGGGAGAATCAGCCAGGGTTCCTGCTCCTGATCACTGCCCAGTGACCCCCCTGGGTTAGGGAGAGGGGAGAATCAGCCAGGGTTCCAGCTCCTGATCACTGCCCAGTGACCCCTGGGTTAGAGAGAGGGCAGAATCAGCCAGGGTTCCTGCTCCTGATCACTGCCCAGTGACTCCCCTGGGTTAGGGAGAGGGGAGAATCAGCCAGGGTTCCAGTTCCTGATCACTGCCCAGTGACCCCTGGGTTAGGGAGAGGGGAGAATCAGCCAGGGTTCCTGCTCCTGATCACTGCCCAGTGACTCCCCTGGGTTAGAGAGAGGGGAGAATCAGCCAGGGTTCCTGCTCCTGATCACTGCCCAGTGACCCCCCTGGGTTAGGGAGAGGGGAGAATCAGCCAGGGTTCCTGCTCCTGATCACTGCCCAGTGACTCCCCTGGGTTAGGGAGAGGGGAGAATCACTGTCCAGTGACCCTTGCTGGGAGTGTGTGTGTGTGCGGGACGGGGAGAACTCGTTTTTCTCTGAGTCATTAGGTTGTGGGTTCGAGTCCCACTCCGGGGACTTGAGCACAAAATCCCAGTGCCAATACTGAGGGAGCGCCGCACTGTCAGCGGTGCCGTCTTTCGAATGAGACATTAAAACGAGGTCCCGTCTGCTCTCTCAGGTGGACGTAAAAGATCCCACGGACACTATTGGAAGAAGAGCAGGGGGGAGTTCTCCCCGGTGTCCTGGGGCCAATATTTATCCCTCAATCAACATCACTGAAACAGATGATCTGGTCATTATCACATCGCTGTTTGTGGGAGCTTGCTGTGCACAAATTGGCTGCCGCGTTTCCCACATTACAACAGTGACCACACTTCAAAAAGTACTTCATTGGCTGTGAAGCGCTGTGGGACGTCCTGAGGTTGTGAAAGGCACTGTAGAAATGCATGTCTCTCTTTATCTAACTGAGAACGAGATGGAGACTCAATGACCTTAAATAATACGACCTTCCTGACAGATAAATTCATTGGCTGGCTGTTGGGTGAATCAGCTCGGGTCGAAGATGATTATCGCCGTGAGCAACTCTGGGCTCATAACTGGCTCCTATGAATTCATACTGTCAAAGTCTGGGCAAGCTGCAAGAGGGGTTGTGACTGGATTTCAACAGGACCTCGAGCAACCAACCTTTGGGTTCGTGGTGAAGTGGGACAAAGGTAATCCATGATATATATTTAGTTGGAAGTCGCACAACACCGGGTTATAGTCCAACAGTTTTATTTGAAATCACAAGCTTTCGGAGCTGCTGCTCCTTCATCAGGTGAAGTGAAGGAATACGAATCGGCACATCATATATAGACAGAGAACAATGCCTGTGCAGAGTACAATGTCAGACGACTACAGTTAATCTTTCTGACTGCCTTTTATCACACCTCGGCAGAGAAACAATCAGGGTCAGTCAGGAAGGCATTATATCAAAGACATAGCAAGATACAACTAAGACAATGAGGTGGGGTCACAGGGGGTCTAATGTGTCAGATGCTGCAGTCTGTATGGAAAACCATAAACTTTAAACTTTTTTTTACTGGAAATCACATCTGTGAACAAGCCAACGACGACTCGAGTCTGGATGACTCTACGTCATGTAGCGTGACATGAACCCGATATCCCGGTTGAGGCCGTCCTCATGGGTGCGGAACTTGGCTATCAGTTTCTGCTCGATGATTTTGCGTTGTCGTGTGTCTCGAAGGCCGCCTTGGAGAACGCTGACCCGCAGATCCGAGGCTGAATGTCTCCGCATCATATATTTAGTTGCATGATGCTCTGGGCAGTCGCGTTTACGACTGGAAATCTTGTCGACGCTCAGATTTATTCCCATTGTCATCAGGCTTGCTACATTAGATTGTTCTTCCGCTAGTTTTTCCTCCCTTCTCTCCTGAAGGGGCTGAGGTCGGGAAAGGCACACTATATAAATGCAAGTCTGTCTTCCTTTCTGACAGGTGCAGGATGCAAGTCCAGGGTTGCCCTCCAGCCCCACAACCCCCGAGATCTCTGCGCTCCTCCAATTTTGGCCTCTTGAGCAGCCCCAATTTCCATCGCTCCACCATTGGCGGCCGTGCCTTCAGCCGCCTGGGCTCTAAGCTCTGGAATTCCCTCCCTAAACGTCTCCTCCTCTCTCTCCTCCACTCAAGAAGCTCGACACCATCCAGGACAAAGCAGCCCGCTTGATCGGCGCCCCGTCCACCACCTTAAACATTCACTCCCTCCACCACCGGCGCACCGTGGCTGCAGTGTGTACCATCTACAAGATGCACTGCAGCAACTCGCCAAGGCTTCTTCGGCAGCACCTCCCAAACCCGCGACCTCTTCCACCTAGAAGGACAAGGGCAGCAGGCGCGTGGGAACACCACCACCTCCAAGTTCCCCTCCAAGTCACACACACCATCCCGACTTGGAAGTATATCGGCCGTTCCTTCATCGTCGCTGGGTCAAAATCCTGGAACTCCCTCCCTAACAGCACTGTGGGAGCACCTTCACCACACGGACTGCAGCGGTTCAAGAAGGCGGCTCACCACCACCTTCTGAAGGGCTACTAGGGATGGCCAATAAATGCTGGGACTTGCCAGCGACGCCATAAGCGAATAAAAAAAAACCCTCCTTAAAACCTTTCTCTTTGACCAAGCTTTTGGTCATCTGCCCTAATATCTTCTTATCTGGCTTGGTGTCAAATTTTGTCTGATTACACTCCTGTGAAGCGCCTTGGGACGTTTTACTATGTTAAAGGCGCTGTATAAATGCAAGTTGTTGTGTGTGACTTGGGAGGGCAACTTGGAGGTGATGGTGTTTCCCGTGCGCCTGCTGCCCTTGTCCTTCTAAGGTGGTGGAGGTCGTGGGTTTGGGCGGCGGCGCACGAGGCCCTGCGGGCAGCCAGATTTCCAGTCAGCCCTTAACGCCGCAGGGGGCCGACTCCCGGGTCAGGCACTCCCAGCGACGAGCGCCTCACACGGGGAGCTTTCTTGGCGTGATTGGCGGCTCGCAGACCTGGTCCTGAAGGAACGGATTGAAAATGAGGCAGGGTCGGGTCGCCAACTCTGGCTGGGCGTTGTCCTGGAGGTCTTGTCACATGACCCTCCCAGGCTCCTGCCATTGGTCACCCGACACGTCAATCATTGCAAAGCCCCGCCTTCCCACACCCAATTGGAAAGCAAACGGACTCCTCCATTACACGATTGGATGCTTCTTGCCCATCAATCAACCAACCCTTTCCACCCCACCTCCAATATTTTTAAAGCTAATAAACAGAGCTGTTCAAGGAGAATGAAGAAAAAGGACTATCTTTTTATCATAGAATCATAGACTGGTTACAGCACAGAAGGAGGCCATTTGGCCCGTCGAGCCCGTGCCGGCTCTCTGCAAGAGCACTTCAGCTAGTCCCACTCCCCCCGCTCTTTCCCCGTAGCCCTGCAATTTTTTTCCTTCAGATACTTATCCAATTCCCTTTTGAAAACCGTGATTGAATCTGCCTCCACCGCCCTTTCAGGCAGCGCATTCCAGATCCTAACCACTCGCTGCGTAAAAAAGCTTTACCTCACGTCGCCTTTGGTTCTTCTGCCAATCACCTTAAATCTGTGTCCTCTGATTCTCGACCCTTCCGCCAACGGGAACAGTTTCTCTCGATAGATTATTGAATATTAAGGGATATGGGAATAGTGCAGGAAAGTGGAGATGAGGAAGAAGATCAGCCATGATCTTATTGAATGGCGGAGCAGGCTCGAGGGGCCGAATGGCCGACTCCTGCTCCTAATTCTTATGTTCGATCGACTCTGTCCAGATCCCTCATGATTTTGAACACCTCTATCAAATCTCCTCTCAACCTTCTCTGCTCAAAGGAGAACAACCCCAGCTTCTCCAATCTAGCCATGTAACTGAAGTCCCTCATCCCCTGGTACCATTCTGGTAAATCTCCTCTGCACCCTCTCTAAGGCCTTCACATCCTTCCGAAAGTGCGGTGCCCAGAATTGGACTCAATACTCCAGCTGGGGCCGAACCAGCGTTTTATAAAGTTTTTTTAGAACGCAACGTTGGGGGAAGGGATCAGCCCTTCCACGTCTCAGGGTAATGTCTTTCTGTTCTGTCAATCTTGCTGCCATGGTGGGGTTTGATCTCAGGATTAATTAGTCCTGGCCTCTGTATTACTTGTCCAGTAACATCACATAGATTACATGGAATATACAGCACAGAAACAGGCCATTCGGCCCAACCAGTCCGTGCCGGTGTTTGTGCTCCACACGAGCCTCTCCCACCCCTCTTCATCTCACCTCATCAACATAACCTTCTATTCCTTTCTCCCTCATGTGTTTATCCAGCTTCCCCTTAAATGCATCTACGCTATTCGTCTCAACCACTCCCTGTGGTAGCGAGTTCCCCATTCTCACCACTCTCTGGGTAAAGAAGTTTCTTCTGAATTCCCGATTTGATTTATTCATTTTCATTGGATGTGGGCGTCACTGGCAAGGCCAGCATTTATTGCCCATTCCCTAATTGCCCTTGAGTGGCTTGCTAGGCCATTTCAGAGGGCAATTAAGAGTCAACCACATTGCTGTGGGTCTGGAGTGGGGTGAGGTAAGCAGATTTCATGGTTTCACTCGCTTTTTATTCCAGATTTATTTAATGAACTGAATTTGAACTCGGATCTCTGGATTACTAGTCCAGCAACGTAACCACTATGCCACCACTCCCGTTAATTAATGACTATCTCATATTGATGGCCTTTAGTTTTTGCTCTTCCCCATGAGTGGAAACACTCTCTCTGTATCCACTCTATCAAAACCTTTCATCATTTTAAAATACCTCTATTAGGTCACCCCTCAGCCTTCTGGGGAATGCAGATGCTCAAAGGGACCAGGGTGTCCTTGTACATGAGACACTGAAAGTGAATGTGCAGGTGCAGCAAGCCATTAGGAAGGCAAATGGTATGCTGGCCTTCATTACAAGAGGATTTGAGTACAGGAGTAAAGAAGTCTTACTCCAATTATATAGGGCCTTGGTGAGACCACATCTGAAGTACTGTGCACAATTTTGGTCTCCTTACCTAAGGAAGGATATACTTGCCATAGAGGGAGTGCAACGAAGGTTCACCAGACTGATTCCTGGGATGGTGGGACTGTCGTATGAGAAGAGATTGAGTAAACTAGGCCTGTATTCTCTTGAATTCAGAAGAGTGAGAGGGGATCTCATTGAAGCATACAAAATTATTACAGGGCTTGATAGAGTGGATGCTGGAGAATGTTTCCCTTGGCTGAGGAGTCTAGAACCAGGGGCCACAGCCTCAGGATAAAGGGTAGGGCCATTCAGGACTGAGATGAGAAGAAATTTCTTCACACAGAGGGTGGTGAATCTTTGGAATTCTCTGCCCCAGAGGGCTGTGGAGGCTCAGTCATTGGGTATATTCAAAACAGAAGTCAATAGATTTCTGACTAGTAAAGGCATCAAGGGATATGGCGACAGGGCCGGTGAATGGAGTTGAGGCAGAAGATCAGCCATGATCTCATTGAATGGCAGAGCAGGCTCGAAGGGCCGAATGGCCGACTCCTGCTCCTATTTCTTATGGTCTTATGTTCTCTTTTCTAGAGAAAAGAGCCCCAGCCTGTTCATCCTTTCCTGATAGTTATAACCTCTCAGTTCTGGTATCATCCTTGTAAATCTTTTCTGCACCCTCTCCAGTGCCTCTATATCCTTTTTAGAATTTGGCGACCAGAACTGTGCGCAGTGCTCCAAGTGTGGTCTAACCAAGGTTCGAGACCAGTTTAGCATGACTTCTGCATAGCTTAGCAGGAATGTTGCTAATGACTTTTTTTATTTCCTAATCCCCCCCCATCTCAGGTAGTGTCACAGTTTGGACCGGCCAGTACTTTAATTCAGCAGGTCACATGAGTACCTTGTGGTTACTCCGAGAACATGTTCTGCAGCCCATAAGGAACAGTGGAGCTACCAGGTAATTGCAACGTCTGCCCTGTGGACAGGCGCGTGAGTCTGGCACACAAGTACCTCAAAGCAATGAGAAAGTTAACCAAAGGGCTGGAAGTGAGGCAGTACGGAGCCGCGGTCAGTCCCCATCATCTGGGGTAGCCTGTCCCACACAACTGTGATACCTTCACTATCACAATATTATACACTTCCCCACCCCATCCCAAACCATGTGCTCTCCTGGGAGAGGTGGGAAACAAACAGCTATAAAATCCCAGGCCAATTTGCAAGAACAGATCTGGGAAATTCCTCTCCGACCCATCTAGGTGATCGAAACTAGTCCTCTGGCCCTGAACTCACTGCAGTGCCTACCTTCAGGAAGTGGTGATCTCCACCCCGGCCAGAAACAGGTCCCGATCTCGCTTGAAGGAATTCAGCGATAGAGGGTTTGTGTAATAGTAGAGAGAGAGTGTACCCGCCCCTGGGAGTGTTTGACGGGACAGTGTAGAGGGAGCTTTACTCTGTATCTAACCCGTGCTGTACCTGCCCTGGGAGTGTTTGATGGGACAGTGTAGAGGGAGCTTTACTCTGTATCTAACCCGTGCTGTACCTGCCCTGGGAGTGTTTGATGGGACAGTGTAGAGGGATCTTTACTCTGTATCTAACCCATGCTGTACCTGCCCTGGGAGTGTTTGATGGGACAGTGTAGAGGGAGCTTTACTCTGTATCTAACCCGTGCTGTACCTGCCCTGGGAGTGTTTGATGGGGACAGTGTAGAGGGATCTTTACTCTGTATCTAACCCGTGCTGTACCTGCCCTGGGAGTGTTTGATGGGAGAGTGTAGAGGGAGCTTTACTCTGTATCTAACCCGTGCTGTACCTGCCCTGGGAGTGTTTGATGGGACAGTGTAGCGGGAGCTTTACTCTGTATCTAACCCGTGCTGTACCTGCCCTGGGAGTGTTTGATGGGACAGTGTAGAGGGAGCTTTACTCTGTATCTAACCCGTGCTGTACCTGCCCTGGGAGTGTTTGATGGGACAGTGTAGAGGGAGCTTTACTCTGTATCTAACCCGTGCTGTACCTGCCCTGGGAGTGTTTGATGGGACAGTGTAGAGGGATCTTTACTCTGTATCTAACCCGTGCTGTACCTGCCGTGGGAGTGTTTGATGGGACAGTGTAGAGGGAGCTTTACTCTGTATCTAACCCATGCTGTACCTGCCCTGGGAGTGTTTGATGGGACAGTGTAGAGGGAGCTTTACTCTGTATCTAACCCGTGCTGTACCTGCCCTGGGAGTGTTTGATGGGACAGTGTAGAGGGAGCTTTACTCTGTATCTAACCCGTGCTGTACCTGCCCTGGGAGTGTTTGCTGGGTACCTGAGCTGATCAGCTGCTCCATTCAACCCACTGATAATCCTCCCCTTAAGGAGCATAAAATGCAGAATAAAGAGTCACTTTAAATTGTGGAGTCTGGTCCAGTCAGGGATTGTCTGATCTGCCTCACTCTAAGTTCATAGACAGGCTAAGTAAGTGGGCAGAGATTTGGCAGATGGAATACAACACTGGAAAGTGTGAGGTGATGCACTTTGGCAGGAAAAATCCTAGAGCAATTTATTATCTTAATGGCAAGAAACTGGAGAGTACTGAAGTGCAAAGGGATCTGGGGGTCCTGGTGCACGAAACTCAAAAGGTTAGTATGCAGGTGCAGCAAGTGATTAAGAAGGCAAATGGAATGTTGGCTTTCATTGCTAGGGGGATAGAATATAAAAATAGGGAGGTATTGCTTCAGTTGTACAAGGTATTGGTGAGACCGCACCTGGAATACTGCATACAGTTTTGGTGTCCTTACTTAAGGAAAGACATCCTTGCTCTCGAGGCAGTGCAAAAAAGGTTCACTCGGTTAATCCCGGGGATGAGGGGGTGGTCATATGAGGAGAGGTTGGGTAGATTGGGACTCTACTCATTGGAGTTCAGAAGAATGAGAGGCGATCTTATTGAAACATATAAGATTGTGAAGGGGTTGGATCGGGTGGATGCGGGGAGGATGTTCCCGATGACGGGTGAGACTAGAACTAGGGGACATAGTCTTAGAATAAGGGGCTGCTCTTTCAAAACTGAGATGAGGAGGAACTACTTCACTCAGAGGGTGGTAGGTCCATGGAATATGCTGCCACAAAAAGCTGTAGAAGCTACAACATTAAATAAATTTAAAACAGAAATAGACAGTTTCCTAGAAGTAAAGGGCATTAAGGGTTACGGGGAGCGGGCAGGAATTTGGACATGAGTCTAGGTTCGGATCGGTCATGGCCCTGTGGGTAGTGGAGCGGGCCCAGGGACCGTGTAGCCTGATTCTGCTCCTATTTCGTGTGTGCAATTCTGTTAGATGCAGGAGATGGTTCTGTGATAGATAGTAGATTGGCGGTTAGGATCAGATCAGCCATGATCTTATTGAATGGCGGAGCAGGCTCGAGGGGCCGATTGGCCTACTCCTGCTCCTATTTCTTATGTTCTTATCTTATGTTCTTATGATATATTTAAGATTGGAGCAGGAGTGTAACATCAATCTGCCTGTTTCTGTTTAACAATAATCTGTGGTTGCTGGGCTCTGTCCCTCTGTTTGATATAGGACCGGGGCGGACGTATTTGTTCGTAGCACGACGGCGATTCCGTGCCTGAGGAAGGGAAAGGGTCCGAGAAGAACGGCCCTGCCACAGAGATCAGAGGGTTAGATCGCTACTGAATAATCAGCAAATCAACGAGATTTCAAATTCTGTCACCACCCAATCATCTTAAATGATGATTTCAATAAAGGTCTATATCGTGCCTCACAATCCAGTGTCTGCTCAATATTTCTGAGTGTTAATTCACACACGGAACAGACAGAGCTACAGACAAAGAGATGCCTTTACTTAACATATGAGTGTGACCCCCCCCAGCCCCGTTCCACCCTAACCTATTCAGTTGGAACAAGGCACAGGTTAGGAGTGTGATGGAATACTCCCCACTTGCCTGGATGAGTGCAGCTCCAACATCACTCAAGAAGCTCGACACCATCCAGGACAAAGCAGCCCCGCTTGATTGGCACCCCGTCCGCCACCTTAAACATTCACTCCCTCCACCACCGGCGCACCGTGGCTGCAGTGTGCACCATCGACAAGATGCACTGCAGCAACTCGCCAAGGCTTCTTCGGCAGCACCTCCCAATCCCGCGACCTCTTCCACCTAGAAAGACAAGGGCAGCAGGCGCACGGGAACACCACCACCTCCAAGTTCCCCTCCAAGTCACACACCATCCCAACTTGGAAATATATCGCCGTTCCTTCATCGTCGCTGGGTCAAAAGTCCTGGAACCCCCTCCCTAACAGCGCTGTGGGAGCACCTTCACCACACGGACTGCAGCGGTTCAAGAAGGCGGCTCACCACCACCTTCTCAAGGGGCAACTAGGGATGGGCAATAAATGCTGGGCCTTGCCAGCGACGCCCACATCCCATGAACGAATAGAGAGAAAACCAACTGTGTACACAAACACAATCTGCACCCTTCATTGTCTTATTAACCTCAATCAAATCGCCCTCAGCTCTCCACTTCTCGAAAGTATAGAGACCTGTTGTGGAGTATATTAAACCAACACTCAACACAAGGTTTTCCGATCGATAGTCAAGTTGTCTTTATTACACCGGTGGGGAGACAGTCTGCTCTGTCTTTACCCAGACTTCTCCAAATTGTTACAGCAAACACTACATTTTTATACATTCAAATAGGCATGGCCGGCTCATGCATAATTAATTGCTGCAACCTGATTGGATCTTGGCCCGCATGCGCCTTCACTGATTGGTTATCTATCCTAAGGTAAACATGTGTAAGCTGCCTCCTCAATCGTTCACTCAAACTGCTGAACGCTGATTAAAAGATACCTTGGAATGTGACCCAGATAATAAAGTTCTTGCGGGCAGTTGAAATTCCAGACACCCTGTCTCCACTTCATTGCTTTTTAGGGCTGGATTTTGATACTGGGGCGGGTTGGGGTCGTGTTATCCACCCGACTGCAATTGGATGTGGGAGATTGATGCGATTTTCACTTAATTGGGCAATTGAGTTCCAGCATGTGGGAACCCATGAACCAATTAGTGGTTTCAGTCTGAAAGTCGCCTCTGATGATGTCATCATTGCTGCTGCATTGAAGGTCAGAGACTGCCTGGCCTTTGCTGTGAGAGGACCTGGATGCAAAATGAGCAGCAGCTCTAAGTCTGCTCCCAAATATTTTTGCACCACCACTCCCAGATATGTTTCCCTTGCACCACCACTCCCAGATATGTCTCCCATCCACTCCCAGATATGTTTCCCTTGCACCACCACTCCCAGGCCACAGCCAGCCAGCCAAATGTGCTCCCGCCAGGTTTCACATTCGTGGTTCACAACAGGCGGGCTTCACGTAGAAAAGGGATTAAAATCACAAAGGCCTTTCAAGATGGCATTATAGAGGCAATTTAGTGCTTGTTAAGGGCCTTAACAGCCTATCCCGTCTCTTAAAGGCGGGACGGAGTCGGGACCAGCAGACACGATTTAATGAAAATTGCGTGGAGGCGGGATGGAGGCGGACTTGTGCCCGCCCGCCAGTTTTCGCAATTTTAACCCCCCACACGCCTCCAAACCCACCTCCACGGGTCAATGAAAATCCAGCCCTTAGTCTTCAAAGGTCAGTATGGATGTGGCCTTTCCTGTCTTTCTCACACCATTGGGTAACACGGTGGCATAGTGGTTAGCACTGTTGCCTCACAGCGCCAGGGACCCGGGTTCGAATCTGGCCTCGGGTGACTGTCTGTGTGGAGGTTGCACATTCTCCCTGTGTCTGCGTGGGTTTCCTCCGGGTGATGCGGTTTCCTCCCACAGTCCAAAGATGTGCGGGTTAGGTTGATTTGGCTATGATAAATTGACCCTTAGTGTTAGGGGGATTAAATACGTGGGGTTATGGGGATAGGGTGGGATATGTGTCGGTGCAGGCTCGATGGGCCGAAATGGCCTCTATCTGCACTGTGGGGATTCTGTGATTCAGTGAAACTGCCAGCGATGTCATTTTAACTCTTTACCCCACTGCAAGACCCGACAACAACAACTTTATATAACATTTATATAGCACCTTTAACATAGTAAATCATCCCAAGGTGCTTCACAGGAACGATTATAAGACAAAAATCAACACTGAGTCACATAAGGAGATATTAGCCAACCAAAAGCTTGGTCAAAGAGTTTTAAGGAGCATCTTAAAGGAGGAAAGAGAGAGGCAGAGAGGTTTAGGGAGGGAATTCCAGAGCTTAGGGCCCGCCAGGCAGCTGAAGGCACGGCCGCCAATGGTGGAGTGATGGAATCATAGAATCATAGAAAGTTTACAGCACGGAAGGAGGCCATTTCAGCCCATCGTGTCCGCGCTGGCCAACAAAGAGCTATCCAGCCCAATCCCACTTCCCAGCTCTTGGTCCGTAGCCCTGCAGGTTACAGCATCCCAAGTGCACATCCAAGTACTTTTTAAATGTGGTTAGGGTTCCTGCCTCTACCACTCTTTCAGGCAGTGAGTTCCAGACCCCCACCACCCTCTGGGTGAAGAAATTTCCCCTCAAATCCCCTCTAAACCTTCCACCAATTACTTTAAATCTGTTCCCCCGAGGTTTCTGACCCCTCTGCTAAGGGAAATAGGTCCTTTCTATCCACTTTATCTATGCCCCTCATAATTTTATACACCTCAATAAGGTCTCCCCTCAGCCTCCTCTGTTCCAAGGAAAACAGACCCCAGCCTATCGGAGATGCTCAAGAGGCCAGAATTAGAGGAGCGCAGAGATCTTGGAGGATTGTGGGGCTGGAAGAGGTTACAGAACTAGGGAGGGGGCAAGGCCATGGAACGATTTGAACATAGAATCATAGAATGATACCACACAGGAGGAGGCCATTCGGCCCATCGTGCCTGTGCCGGCTCTTTGAAAGAGCTCTCCAATTAGTCCCACTCTCCCCTGCTCTTTCCCCATAGCCCTGCAATTCCCCATTTCCCCTTCAAGTCCCCTTTTGAAAGTTACTATTGAATCTGCTTCCACCGCCCTTTCAGGTAGCGCGTTCCAGATCACAACAACTCGCTGCGTAAAAAACATTCTCCTCATCTCCCCTCTGGTTCTTTTGCCAATTATCTTAAATCTGAAAAACAACCGTTCACCATTCCTTTCTGCTTTCTGTCCCTTAGCCAATTTCATAGGCATACACCTCCACTGTCATAAGAACATAAGAAATAGGAGCAGGAGTCAGCCATTCGGCCCCTTGAGCCTGCTCCGCCATTCAATGAGAGCATAGCTGATCTTCTACCTCAACTCCACTTTCCTGCCCGATCCCCATATCCCTTGATTCCCCTAATATCCAAAAATCTATCGATCTCCGTCTTGAATATACTCAACGACTGAGCCTCCACAGCCCTCTGGGGTAGAGAATTCCAAAGATTCACCACCCTCTGAGTGAAGAAATTCCTCCTCATCTCAGTCCTAAATGGCCGACCCCTTATTCTGAGACTGTGATCCCTGGTTCTAGACTCCCCAGCCAGGGGAAATATCCTCCCTGTATCTACCCTGTCAAGCCCTGTAAGAATTTTGTATATTTCAATGAGATCACCTCTCATTCTTCTAAACTCCAGAGAATATAGGCCTAGTCTACTCAATCTCAACCTCATAGGACAATCCCCCCATCCCAGGAACCAGTCTGGTGAACCTTCACTACACTCCCTCTATGGCAAGTATATCCTTCCTTAGGTAAAGAGACCAAAACTGTACACAATACTCCAGGTGTGGTCTCACCAGGGCCCTATATAATTGCAGTAAAACGTCTTTACTCTTGTACTCAAACCCTCTTGTAATAAAGGCCAACATACCATTTGCTTTCCTAATTGCTTGCTGTACCTGCATGTTAACTTTCAGTGATTCGTGTACAAGGACACCCAGGTCCCTCTGAACACCAACATTTCCCAATCTCTCACCATTTAAAAAATACCCTGCTTTTTCATTTTTCCTACCAAAGTGGATAACGTCACATTTCTCCACATTATATTCCATTCTGTCCCCTTAATCCCATGAGCTTCCAAGTTTTCTAACAAGTCTATTATGTGGCACTTTTGTCAAAAGCCTTTTGTAAGTCCATATACACAACATCCACCGCACTACCCTCAACAACCCTCTCCGTTACTTCATCGAAGAATGTGAGGATGAGAATTTTGAAATCGAGGCACTGCTGGACCGGGAGCCAATGTAAGTCAGCGAGCACGGGGAGCGGGGGTGCGGTGCGGGTGATAAAAGAAAGACTTGCATTTCTACAATGCCTTTTACGACCTCAGAACGTCCCAAAGCACCTTACAGCCGATGAAGTACATTTTTGGAGTGTGGTCACTGTTGCAATGTGGGAAATGGGGCAGCCAATTTGTGCACAGCAAGCTCCCACAAACAGCAATGTGATAATGACCAGATCACCTGTTTTTTTTTAGTGATGTTGATTGAGGGATAAATATTGGCCCCAGGACACTGGGGAGAACTCCCCCTGCTCTTCTTCGAAATAGTGGCCGCGGGATTTTTTTTACCTCCGCCTGAGAGTGCGGATGGGGGCAGCCTCGGTTTAATGTCCCGTCCAAAAGACGGCCCCTCCGACCGCGCAGCGCTCCTTCGGTGCTGGCATGTGTCAACCTGACAGGTATAGATGGTCTAAAAAAATCTGCTTTTTAAAGAAAGATAAAGAAAGAAAGACTTGCATTTATGTAGCGCCTTTCACGACCACCGGATGTCTCAAAGCGCTTGACAGCTAATGAAGTACTTTTGAAGTGTAGTCACTGTTGTAATGTAGGAAACGTGGCAGCCAATTTGTGCACAGCAAGCTCCCACAAACAGCAATGTGATAATGACCAGATCATCTGTTTTAGTGATGTTTATTGAGGGATAAATATTGGCCCCAGGACACCGGGGAGAACTTCCCCTGGCTCTTCTTCCAATAGTGGCCGTGGGATCTTTTACATCCACCTGAGAGAGCAGACGGGGCCTCGGTTTAACGTCTCATCCAAAAGACAGCCCCTCCGACAGTGCGGCGCTCCCTCAGTACCGCCCCTCCGACAGTGCGGCGCTCCCTCAGTACCGCCCCTCCGACAGTGCGGCGCTCCCTCAGTACAGCCCCTCCGACAGTGCGGCGCTCCCTCAGTACTGCCCCTCCGACAGTGCGGCGCTCCCTCAGTACTGCCCCTCCGACAGTGCGGCGCTCCCTCAGCACCGCCCCTCCGACAGTGCGGCGCTCCCTCAGTACTGCCCCTGCGAAAGTGCGGCGCTCCCTCGGCACCGCCCCTCCGACAGTGCGGCGCTCCCTCAGTACCGCCCCTCTGACAGTGCGGCGCTCCCTCAGTACTGCCCCTGCGAAAGTGCGGCGCTCCCTCGGCACCGCCCCTCCGACAGTGCGGCGCTCCCTCAGTACCGCCCCTCTGACAGTGCGGTGCTCCCTCAGTACTGCCCCTCCGACAGTGCGGCGCTCCCTCAGTACCGCCCCTCTGACAGTGCGGTGCTCCCTCAGTACTGCCCCTCCGACAGTGCGGCGCTCCCTCAGTACCGCCCCTCCGACAGTGCGGCGCTCCCTCAGTACTGCCCCTCCGACAGTGCGGCGCTCCCTCAGTACCGCCCCTCCGACAGTGCGGCGCTCCCTCAGTACCGCCCCTCCGACAGTGCGGTGCTCCCTCAGTACAGCCCCTCCGACAGTGCGGCGCTCCCTCAGCACTGCACTGGAGTGTCAGCCTAGCTTTATGAGCTCGGGTCACTGGAGTGGGACTTCTGACTCAGAGGCGAGTGTGCTACCCACTGAGCCAGAATACTGTTTAATTCCCTATCTAAAAAAATGTTTTCGGACCCCCCAAAGCCCTGCTACCCACCTCTTTTTTGTGACTGTTCTGCCCACCTCTGTGTGTTTGTGTGTGTCTGTCTGTCTCTCTCTCTCTCACATTCACTCCAGCTCCTGCCCATCCTTGCTGATCCTTGATAAGATAAATCCTGGAGAAAAAAAACTCCAACCTGGTGTGAGATGTCTTGCAGTGGCGAGAGTGAGAGAGATAGGAAATGCTTTTTTTACAAAATTTGTGAATGGAACCACCCTGGATACATTTTTGACAACACTGTTGCAAAAGGATGTTGCAAAGGTGACGAGGTTCCTTCCCGGCGGTGACGTCAGCCGCCTGGGCACTTCCGTGTTTCTTTCGCTGAAATCAAAAGGGAAATTGACGAGGGAGCTTTCCACCCACCGCCTCCTCTTTATTGCTACAGACTACAGATACAGGGGTGACTAACCCCCTCCCACCCCTCTCCCCTGGACCTCCTCCAGCACCCCAATGGAAGGTCAGTGTGTTTATTTATTTATTTGTTACATTTATTTTTGCAAACCGCCCCCCCCTCCTCCTTTCAAATCATGGCCTTGAACACTAGCCGTGCAAAAGAGCAGCCTTGGTGTGTGTGTGTGTCTGTGTCTTGTTAACTTTCTCTCTTGTTGGCTTTTCACGTCTCAAAAGGCAAGTCACTTTCTCCTCTATTTGCAGCCGGTCTGTCCTGCGGGAGGTTGGGAGTGTTTGAATATTTATTCCATGCTGAATTTCTTCCCCCTCTCTGTCACTCCTGCAGGCAAAGGAGGCTCAGAACAGGGCCCAATCTTTGCATCTGGACTTCCCTTGCAAAAAGCTAAGGGCACTCCAGCCTGCAGCTCGATTAGGTTTTATTCTGAATATATATTTTTTCCCCCCCCCACTAAGAGGAGAGTTTTTGTTCTGGATTCGGTTTGCGTGTTTGGTTTGGGAACTGCACACAGCAGAACGCGAGTGGGAGGAGGCCACAACTCTCTGGTCTCCAGGACACAGGGAAACATTTCAAGGAGGAAATCACAGCCCCGGGGCTGGTGTTCTGCAGAAAGAGTGGAGCAAACTGGGCCTTTGTGTCAAGCTCTGGCTCAGTGGGTAGCACTTGTGATTCAGCAGGTTGTGGGTTCGAGTCCCTCTCCACCGACTTGAGCCCGCAATCCATGCCCGCTCCCCCGGTGCCAGGGAGCGGGGCAGTGCTGAGGGAGCGCCGCACTGTCGGAGGGGCAGTACTGAGGGTGCGCCGCACTGTCGGAGGGGCGGTACTGAGGGAGTGCCGCACTGCCAGAGGGGCGGTGCTGAGGGAGCGCCGCACTGTCGGAGGGGCAGTACTGAGGGAGCGCCGCACTGTCGGAGGGGCGGTACTGAGGGAGCACCGCACTGTCGGAGGGGTGGTACTGAGGGAGCGCCGCACTGTCGGAGGGGCGGTGCTGAGGGAGCGCCGCACTGTCGGAGGGGCGGTACTGAGGGAGCGCCGCGCTGTCGGAGGGGCGGTACTGAGGGAGCGCCGCACTGTCGGAGGGGCGGTACTGAGGGAGCGCCGCACTGTCGGAGGGGCAGTACTGAGGGAGCGCCGCACTGTCGGAGGGGCAGTACTGAGGGAGCGCCGCACTGTCGGAGGGGCAGTACTGAGGGAGCGCCGCACTGTCGGAGGGGCCGTACTGAGAGAGCGCCGCACTGTCGGAGGGGCAGTACTGAGGGAGCGCCGCACTGTCGAAGGGGCCGTACTGAGAGAGCGCCGCACTGTCGGAGGGGCGGTACTTAGGGAGCGCCGCACTGTCGGAGGGGCGGTACTGAGGGAGCGCCGCACTGTCGGAGGGGCCGTACTGAGAGAGCGCCGCACTGTCGGAGGGGCGGTACTGAGGGAGCGCGGTACTGAGGGAGCGCCGCACTGTCGGAGGGGCAGTATTTGACATGAGACAATAGTTGGGTGTTAAAGATCCCACGGCCACTATTGGAAGAAGAGCAGGGGGAGTTCACCCCAGTGTCCTGGGGCCAATATTTATCTTTCAACCAACATCACTAAAACAGATGATCAGGTCATTATCACAGTGCTGTTTGGAGACTGGGATTCAATCCATCCCCAGGGAAGCAGTTAAGCTCTGCTACGTCTGGCTGTAATAGTCTGGCATGAAATGAGTTTGGTTTTTTCAACCCAGTTCCTATTTGGCAAGCGGAGCACAGACCAAAATTGCCCCATATTTTCACTATATTGTCCGCCTCACTCAGAGGTTGGCAGCAGTGGGGAATAGAAAATATCACCGAGACAGCAAGAGCTCAGGCATATTCATAGGACAGTGTAGAGGGAGCTTTACTCTGTATCTAACCCGTGCTGTACCTGCCCTGGGAGTGTTTGATGGGGACAGTGTCGAGGGAGCTTTATTCTGTATCTAACCCGTGCTGTACCTGCCCTGGGAGTGTTTGATGGGACAGTGTAGAGGGAGCTTTACTCTGTATCTAACCCGTGCTGTACCTGCCCTGGGAGTGTTTGATGGGGACAGTGTAGAGGGAGCTTTACTCTGTATCTAACCCGTGCTGTACCTGCCCTGGGAGTGTTTCAATGGACAGTGTAGAGGGAGCTTTACTCTGTATCTAACCCGTGCTGTCCCTGCCCTGGGAGTGTTTGACGGGACAGTGTAGAGGGAGCTTTACTCTGTATCTGACCCATGCTGTACCTGCCCTGGGAGTGTTTGATGGGACAGTGTAGAGGGAGCTTTACTCTGTATCTAACCCGTGCTGTACCTGCCCTGGGAGTGTTTGATGGGACAGTGTAGAGGGAGCTTTACTCTGTATCTGACCCATGCTGTACCTGCCCTGGGAGTGTTTGATGGGACAGTGTAGAGGGAGCTTTACTCTGTATCTGACCCGTGCTGTACCTGCCCTGGGAGTGTTTGATGGGACAGTGTAGAGGGAGCTTTACTCTGTATCTGACCCGTGCTGTACCTGCCCTGGGAGTGTTTGATGGGCACAGTGTAGAGGGAGCTTTACTCTGTATCTAACCCGTGCTGTACCTGCCCTGGGAGTGTTTCAATGGACAGTGTAGAGGGAGCTTTACTCTGTATCTAACCCGTGCTGTACCTGCCCTGGGAGTGTTTGATGGGACAGTGTAGAGGGAGCTTTACTCTGTATCTAACCTGTGCTGTCCCTGCCCTGGGAGTGTTTGATGGGGCAGTGTAGAGGGAGCTTTACTCTGTATCTAACCCGTGCTGTACCTGCCCTGGGAGTGTTTGATGGGGACAGTGTAGAGGGAGCTTTATTCTGTATCTAACCTGTGCTGTACCTGCCCTGGGAGTGTTTGATGGGACAGTGTAGAGGGAGCTTTACTCTGTATCTAACCCGTGCTGTACCTGCCCTGGGAGTGTTTGATGGGGACAGTGTAGAGGGAGCTTTATTCTGTATCTAACCCGTGCTGTACCTGCCCTGGGAGTGTTTGACGGGACAGTGTAGAGGGAGCTTTACTCTGTATCTAACCCATGCTGTACCTGCCCTGGGAGTGTTTGATGGGGCAGTGTAGAGGGAGCTTTACTCTATATCTAACCCGTGCTGTACCTGCCCTGGGAGTGTTTGACGGGACAGTGTAGAGGGAGCTTTACTCTGTATCTAACCCGCGCTGTACCTGTCCTGGGAGTGTTTGATGGGACAGTGTAGAGGGAGCTTTACTCTGTATCTAACCCGTGCTGTCCCTGCTGGCTGCAATACAGAGGAGAGAGAGTAGGCAGTTACCCAGGCTGGCGGAAGGTGGGAAGTGTTGTTCCACAAGGATCGGTGCTGGGACCACTGTTATTGCTGGGACCACTGTTATTGCTGGGACTACTGTTATTCGCCATTTATATAAATGATTTGGACTCCGGAATCGAAAGTATAATTTCAAAATTTGCAACTGACCCCAAATTTGGCATGTAGTTAATACTGAGAAGGTTGTGACAAAATACAAGAAGACATTAAGAAACTTGAAAAGTGGGCGAGTAATTGGCAAATGACCTGAAATACAGATCAGTGTGAGGTAGTAAATTTTGGCGTGAAGAGTGAAGAGGCCAAATACTGCTTGGAAAATAAGTATCTAAATGTGGTCGAGGAGCAGAGGGATCTGGGGTACAGATTCACAAATCACAAACTAATGACGCAGGTTAATAAGGCCATAAAAAAGCAAACCAAGCACTCGGGTTTATTTCTAGAAGGATAGAATTGAAAAGCAGATAAGTTATGTTAAACTTGTATCGAACCTTGGTTAGATCACACTTGGAGCACTGTGCACAGTCCTGGTCTCCATATACCTTGGTTAGACCACACTTGGAGCACTGTGCACAGTCCTGGTCTCCATATACCTCGGTTAGACCACACTTGGAGCACTGTGCACAGTCCTGGTCTCCATATACCTCGGTTAGACCACACTTGGAGCACTGTGAACAGTCCTGGTCTGCATATACCTTGGTTAGACCACACTTGGAGCACTGTGCACAGTTCTGGTCTCCATATACCTTGGTTAGACCACACTTGGAGCACTGTGCACAGTCCTGGTCTCCATATACCTCGGTTAGACCACACTTGGAGCACTGTGAACAGTCCTGGTCTGCATATACCTCGGTTAGACCACACTTGGAGCACTGTGCACAGTTCTGGTCTCCATATACCTCGGTTAGACCACACTAGGAGCACTGTGCACAGTTCTGGTCTCCATATACCTCGGTTAGACCACACTAGGAGCACTGTGCACAGTCCTGGTCTCCGTATTAAAGAAAGGATATCGAGGCACTGGAGAAGGTGCAAAAAAGATTTACTAGAATGATCCCAGAACTGAGAGGTTATAACCATCAGGAAAGATTGAACAGGCTGGGGCTCTTTTCTCTAGAAAAGAGAAGGCTGAGGGGTGACCTGATCGAGGTCTTTAGGATTATGAAGGGGTTCGATAGGGTAGATGTAGAGAAGATGTTTCCACTTGTGGGGAAGACCAGAACTAGGGGCCATCAATATAAGAGAGTCACTAATAAATCCAATAAGGAATTCAGGAGAAACTTCTTTACCCAGAGAGTGGTGAGAATGTGGAACTCGCTACCACAGGGAGTGGTTGATGCGAAGAGCACAGATGCATTTAAGGGGAACCTCGATAAACACATGAGGGAGAAAGGAACAGAAGGATATGCTGATAGGGTGGGAGGAGGCTCATGTGGAGCATTCGCACGTACATGGACTGAATGGCCTGTTTCGGTGCTATAAATACTCTGTATACGTTGTAAAATCCCTGGGGTGGAAACGGTCAGGTCCTGGGGATCTGTCAGTCTTTAGCGCCATTGTTTTTTTCCAGCACTGCTTTCTTGCTCTCGTGAACATAAGTGAGTTCCAGACTTTGAGTCAGTATTAATTTCCTGGGTATATTATCCTCTTCCTGTACTGCGACGAGCTAGACACAGTCGTTCAAGTCTGCCATTTCCTTATTTTAATTTGCAGTATCACCCGCAGCTGTTTTTTTAAAGGGCCCACATCACCCTTGACCAACGCTCCTGGTCGGCCGCGCAACCCGGGAGCGACATTTTCAGTGTGCGCGCAACTGTGAGTGGGCCGCACGGCCCCTTAAAGGGGCCACGCACCCAAAAAAAAAATAAGAGGGATCATTACCCTCGATTATTCTTTTTCTTCTAATATAATTCGAACGACTTTTTCTATTAATCTTGATATCCCTCAAGTTTCTGTTCATAATTATACATGCAGGGGGGATGTGAGGGAAAAACTCTTTTACGCAGCGAGTGGTGATGACCTGGTGGTAGCGGAGACACTCAATGTTTTCAAGGGGAGACTGGATAGGCACTGGAGGGAAATCACAGAATCACAGAATCCCCACAGTGCAGATAGAGGCCATTTCAGCCCATCGAGCCTGCACCGACACATATCCCACCCTATCCCCGTAACCCCACGTATTTAATCCCCCTAACACTAAGGGTCAATTTATCATAGCCAAATCAACCTAACCCGCACATCTTTGGACTGTGGGAGGAAACTGGAGCACCCGGAGGAAACCCACGCAGACACGGGGAGAATGTGCAAACTCCACACAGGCAGTCACCCGAGGCCGGATTCGAACCCGGGTCCCTGGCGCTGTGAGGCAACAGTGCTAACCACTATGCCACCATGTTGCCCTTGCAGGGCTACGGGGATAGAGCGGGGGAATGGGACTGACTGGATTGCTCTACAGAGAGCCGGCACGAATTCGATGGGCCGAATGGCCTCCTTCTGTGCCGTTATGACTCTATTTCCTTTTTTGTAGCTCTTACTGTCTATTTTGTCTTTCTTTGCTGTTCTTTATATTTTTTTTATATTCGTTCATGGAATGTGGGCGTCGCTGGCAAGGCCCAGCATTTATTGCCCATCCCTAGTTGCCCCTTGAGAAGGTGGTGGTGAGCTGCCTTCTTGAACCGCTGCAGTCCATGTGGTGAAGGTGCTCCCACAGTGCTGTTCGGGAGGGAGTTCCAGGATTTTGACCCAGCGACGATGAAGGAACGGCCGATATATTTCCAAGTCAGGATGGTGTGTGCCTTGGGAGGGGAACTTGGAGGTGGTGGTGTTCCCATGCGCCTGCTGCCCTTGTCCTTCTAGGTGGAAGAGGTCGCGGGTTTGGGGAGGTGCTGCCGAAGAAGCCTTGGCGAGTTGCTGCAGTGCATCTTGTAGATGGTCCACACTGCAGCCACGGTGCGCCGGTGGTGGAGGGAGTGAATGTTTAAGGTGGTGGACGGGGTGCCGATCAAGCGGGGCTGCTTTGTCCTGGACTGGTGTCGAGCTTCTTGAGTGTTATTGGAGCTGCAACTCATCCAGGCAAGTGGAGAGTATTCCATCACACTCCCCTGGATCCGCACTATCCTATGCACTTTTACACGCTCATTTCTTTCAGTTTTATGTTATCTCTCATCTCTTTTTGGCGACCGCGACTGTTTTATTTGGTGAGTACAGCTCTTGCCCCTGAGGAGCAATGTTCCCGTTAAGCTCCGCAGCTGCCTCACCGGCTTTTAAATGGAAAATCCATGCCTGCGCGGAACTTTGTTTGGGCCCCGCACCCAAAAAGACATTCGAGGGAACATTGCTTCGGGCTGTATTCTGGTCCCCCGTGAAGCGAAATTCTTTTCTAAACACTTCTCACTGTTCACCTGTCGTTTCACCCGATGACTGTTTTGACCAGTTTGCTGTCGCCAGGCGTTAGTGTTCACCTTGCCCTAACCTACAAACTTAGCAACTGTGCCACTTATCTCCATTTCAATTCCGACATTGAATTCGATCATATTATGATCACAGTTGGATAAATGTTCCCGTACCGATAGATTATTTACAGGTCTGGCTCATTACTAAATGGAGTATGGCCTGCCCTCTTGTTGGTTCTACAACACAGTGCTCCTGAAAACTATCTGCAATGTACTGAAAAATTTCACTGCTCTTCTGAATTAAGCCGCTCTGCTTTTCCCGAACTGTATCTAAATTAAAATCTCCCATTAAAACAGCTTAGCTTTTGCTCCGTAAGATACAAAGTAAAGCTCCCTCGACACTGACCCGTCAAACACTCCCAGGGCAGGTACAGCACGGGTTAGATACAGAGTAAAGCTCCCTCTACACTGTCCCATCAAACACTCCCAGGGCAGGTACAGCCCAGGTTAGATACAGAGTAAAGCTCCCTCTACACTGACCCGTCAAACACTCCCAGGGCAAGTACAGCACGGGGTTAGATACAGAGTAAAGCTCCCTCTACACTGTCCCATCAAACACTCCCAGGGCAGGTACAGCACGGGTTAGATACAGAGTAAAGCTCCCTTAAACCCCTCTACCTCTCTTTCCTCCTTTTTAAGGCGCTCCTGACAACCTACCTCTTTGTCCTAATATCTCCTTATGTGGCTTGGTGACAAATTTTGTTTGATAATACTCCTGTGAAGCGCCTTGGGACGTTTTACTATGTTAAAGGCGCTGTATCAATACAAGAAGTTGCTGCTACTAGCCTCCCTAATCCCTGAATTAATACTTCCTGCTACTTCACTGCTATCAGGAGGCCTGCAACCCCGTGCTGTATATGCCCTGGGAGTGTTTGATGGGGACAGTGTAGAGGGAGCTTTACTCTGTATCTAACCCGTGCTGTACCTGCCCTGGGAGTGTTTGATGGGACAGTGTAGAGGGAGCTTTACTCTGTATCTAACCCGTGCTGTACCTGCCCTGGGAGTGTTTGACGGGACAGTGTAGAGGGAGCTTTACTATGTGAGCCGGTGAGTGGGATTAGACTCGGTGGGATGTTTAAAGGTATGAGGAGTGAGCTGGAGGTTGGGATTAGACTGAGTGCTTTAAGCGGAGAAAACCGCTCGCGCAGACTCCAATGGTCGAATAACCTGTTGCGCTACAGGGCCCTCCGAGTGACTTCCAACGGCAATTGGTCTCCACTTGACCTTGGTCGTTTGCAAGCGGCTACAGTTGACCTCGGACGTTTAAATCTGCAGCAATTGAGACCCAGTTTCCCCTTGGGGAGCGCCCGAGTCGTGGCATTAAAGGGACAGGCCAGGTTAAACGCAGTTGGACTTCAGTCCTTTGTACCGTGGGCTCTACCTGATCGCACCGTCTGGCGGTGCACCTCCTGTCCTCCGTGAACCGCACGGTTCGGGGGCCGGGGGAGGTGCGCGGGTGGTGTGCGTTGCGAACAACGGAAAGAAGCCTGCTGCTCCGCCTGGCCAGAGCAAGATGGAACAGTGGGCACTCGGACCCAGAGGGGACACTGCTTGTGTGGGTCAGTTACCCCAGGTCATATGAGCATAAGAAACAGGAGCAGGAGCCGGCCAATCGGCCCCTCGAGCCTGCTCCGCCATTCAATAAGATCATGGCTGATCCAATCTTGGCCTCAACACCACTTGCCCGCTCTCTCCCCAAACCCCTTGACTCCCTTGTAGTTCAAATGTCTGTCAATCTCCGCCTTGAATACATTCAATGACCCAGCCTCCACAGCTCTCTGGGGCAGAGAATTCCAAAGATTCACGACCCTCTGAGAGAAGAAATTCCTCCTCATCTCCGTTTTAAATGAGCGACCCCTTATTCTGAAACTATGCCCCCTTGTTCTAGATACCCCCACTAGGGGAAACATCCTCTCTGCATCTACCCTGTCAATCCCCCTCAGAATCTTATATGTTTCAATAAGATCCCCTCTCATTCTTCTAAACTCCAGAGAGTATAGGCCCAACCTGCTCAACCTTTCTTCATAAGACAACCCTTCATCCCAGGAATCACCCTGGTGAACCTTCTCTGAACTGCCTCCAATGCAAGTATATCCCTCCTTAAATAAGGAGACCAAAACTGTACACAGTACTCAAGGTGTGGTCTCACCAGCGCCCTGTACAGTTGTAGCAAGACTTCCCTACTTTTATACTCCAACCCCCTTGTAATAAAGGCCAACACTCCATTAGCCTTCCTAATTACTTGCTGTACCTGCATGCTAACCTTTTGTGTTTCATGTACGAGGACCCCCAGATCCCTCTGTACCTCAGCATTCTGTAGTCTCTCTCCATTTAAATAATAATTTGCTTTTTCATTCTTCCTTCCAAAGTGGATAGCCTCACATTTTCCCACATTATACTCCATCTGCCAAATTTTTGCCCACTCACTTAACCCATCAATATCCCTTTGCAGACTCTTTGTGTACTCCTCACAACTTGCTAACCCACCTATCTTTGTATCATCAGCAAATTTGGCTACAGTACGCTCGGTCCCTTCATCCAAGTCATTAATGTAGATTGTAAATAGTTGAGGCCCCAGCACTGATCCCTGTCGCACCCCACTAGTTACTGATTGCCAACCGGAAAATGACCCATTTATCCCGACTCTCTGTTTTCTGTTAGTTAGCCAATCCCCTATCCATGCCAATATATTGCCCCCAACCCCATGCCCTCTTATCTTGTGCAGTGACCTTTTATGTGCAGTTCGTTGTCTCAAAAAGTATTCGATAACGTGCCACACAAGAGGTTATTACCCCTGATCCCATGAGTCCTAATTTTGTGTAATATATTAACATGGATTGAGAATTTGAATTCTCTACCCCAGAGGGCTGTGGAGGCTCAGTCGTTGAGTATATTCAAGACAGAGATCGATAGATTTTTGGATATTAAGGGAATCAAGGGACATGGGGATCGGGTGGGAAAGTGGAGTTGTGGTGGAAGATCAGCCATGATCTTATTGAATGGCGGAGCAGGCTCGAGGGGCCGAATGGACGACTCCTGCTCCTATTTCTTATGTTCTGAAGGTGAAGTTTCAGGGCTGTGCTGAAGGGACTCCGAGCCCAGTTGGGAGTCAGTTCAGGCCTGGGTTTGCAACAAGAAGTACTAGCATTTATATAGCGCCTTTAACGTAGTAAAAGACACTTCACAGGAGCGATTATCAAACAGAATTCAACACCGAGCCACATAAGGAGATATTTGGACAGGTGACCAAAAGCTTGGTCAAAGAGGTCGGTTTTAAGGAGTGTCTTAAAGGAGGAGAGAGAGGCGAAGAGGTTTAGGCAGGGAATTCCAGAGCTCGGGGTCCAGGCAGCTGAAGGCACGGCCGCCAATGGTGGAGCGATGGAAATCGGGGGATGCTCAAGAGGCCAGAATTGGAGGAGCGCAGAGATCTCGGGGCGGGGGGGGTGGTTACAGAGATAGGGAGGGGGCGAGGTGACCATGGAGGGATTTGAAAACGAGGATGAGAGTTTTAAAATCGAGGCGCTGCCCAGCGCACGATGCGCGGTTTGGAAGACGAGTGTGTGAACTCCTCCCTAACTCCTAATGTTCAACTCCAGGTCCTGCACAGGAACGGGAGGCGGCCATTCGGCACCTCAAGCCTCCTCCGCCATTCCAATACAGGAGAGATGTGATTGCACTAGAGAGGGTACAGAGGAGATTTACCAGGATGTTGCCTGGGTTGGGGAATTTTAGCTATGAGGAAAGATTGAGAGGCTGGGGTTGTTTTCTTTGGAACAGAGGAGGCTGAGGGGAGATTTAATTGAGGTGTATAAAATTATGAGGGGCCTAGATAGAGTGGATAGGAAGGACTTATTTCCCTGAGCAGAGAGGTCAATAACCAGGGGGCAGAGATTTAAAGTAATTGGTAGAAGGATTAGAGGGGAGTTGAGGAGAACTTTTTTCACCCAGAGGGTGGTGGGGGTCTGGAACTAACTGCCTGAAAGGGTGGGAGAGGCAGAGACCCTCATCGCATTTAAAAAGTATTTGGATATGTACTTGAGGTGCCGTAACCTACAAGGCTACGGACCAAGAGCTGGAAAGTGGGATGAGGCCGGAGAGCTCTTTATTGGCTGGCGCAGACACGATGGGCCGAATGGCCTCCTTCTGTGCTGTAAATTTCTATGATTCATATTCCGCTAAAATGAAAGAACAAACTAAACAATAATGAGACTCCATGGATGAATAAAGTCATAAGGGAACAACTGAGGGTAAGGAAAGAGGCCTATATTAAGTACATATGCAGCAGGGGAGTGCATGATAAGGGAGAATACGAAGAGATTAGGAGAGAAGTCAAAAAAACAATTAGGAAGGCAAAGAGGAACTATGAAATCAAGGAACATAAAACAAAATAGCAAAATATTTTACAGGCACGTCAATAATAAAAGGAAGGTTGGGATGGGAATAGGGCTGTTGAGGGATAGACAGGATAATACCACAGGTAATGATAGAGAGATGGCAGAAATATTAAATAATTATTTCACTTCGGTATTTACCAGGGAGATAGAACAGGTGGACATGACATTGGATGATGAGATTAGTAAATAGATAAGTGCATTTAAAATAAAAAAGGATATATTAAATAAACTAATCAAACTCAAAGAGGATAAAACCCCATGTCCGGATGGATTACATCCACGCATTTTTAAATAATCTAGGGAAGAGATAGCGGAGGCGTTACTACACATATTTAATAATTCGTTAGAAAAAGGTATAGTGCCAGAGGACTGGTGGACAGCTAACATAATACCAATATTTAAGAAGGGGGATAGAACATGTCCAGGGAATTATAGACCAGTCAGCTTAACATCGGTGGTAGGAAAAATAATGGAATCCCTACTAAAGGAGAGAATACAAGAACATCTAGAAACCAAAAATATAATAATAAATAGTCAGCATGGATTTCAAAAGGGAAAGTCTTGCTTGACCAACCTTATTGATTTTTTGAAGATGTAACAGAAGAGTAGACAATGGTAATGCAGTAGATGTAATTTATCTGGATTTTCAAAAGGCCTTCGATAAGGTACCCCATAATAGACTGATGAACAAGGTCAGAGAATGCGGAGTCAGGGGACAAGTAGCAGAATGGATTGCTGGCTGGCTTCAGGACAGAAAGCAGAGAGTAGGAGTAAAGGGCAGCTATTCACAGCGGCAGAAGGTGGGTAGTGGTGTTCCACAAGGATCAGTGCTGGGACCACTGCCGGTCACAATTTACATTAACGATTTAGACTTTGGAATTAAAAACACAATTTCTAAATTTGCGGATGACACCAAATTGGGGGGGGATAGTCAATACTGAGGAGGACTGCAACAAATTACAGGAGGACATTAATAAACTTGCAGAATGGGCATATAATTGGCAAATGAAATTCAACACAGATAAATGTGAGGTATTACATTTTGGGAGGTCACTTATCACTTGGAGGGTGCGAGTCTGGGTGGGGTAGAGGAACAAAGGGATCTCAAGTACAAATACACAAATCACAAAGTTGCGCCACAGGTTAGCAAGGCCATAAAAAAAGCATAATGCGGAGATGCCGGTGTTGGACTGGGGTGGACAAAAGTGAGAAGTCGCACAACACCAGGTTATAGTCCAGCAGCTTTATTTGAAATCACAAGCTTTCGGAGCGCTGCTCCTTCGTCAGGTGAAGCAAACCAAGCACTAGGGTTTATTTCTAGAGGGATAGAATTGAAGAGTAGGGAAGTTATGCTAAACCTGTCTCGAACCTTGGTTAGACCACACTTGGAGTACTGCGTACAGTTCTGGTCGCCATATTATAAAAAGGATATAGAGGCACTGGAGAGGGTGCAGAGAAGATTTACAAGGATGATACCAGAAATGCGAGGGTATACATATCAGGAAAGGATGAACAGGCTGGGTCTCTTTTTTCTTGAAAAGAGAAGGTTGAGGGGTGACCTGATAGAAGTCTTTAGAATGATAGGTTTTGATAGAGTGGATACAGAGAGAGTGTTTCCACTTGTGGGGAAGAGCTTAACTAGAGACCATCAATATAAGATAGTCAGCAAGAAATCCAATAGGGAATTCAGGAGAAACTTCTTTACCCAGCGGGTGGTGAGAATGTGGAACTCGCTACCACAGGGAGTGGTTGAAGCGAATAGTATAGATGCATTTAAGGGGAGGCTGGACAAGCATATGAGGGAGAAGGGAAGAGTTTTATGCTGATAGATTTAGATGAGGAAAGACGGGAGGAGGCTCGAGTCGAGCATGGACTGGTCGGGCCGAATGGCCTGTTTCTGTGCCATATATCCGATGTAATCCTTCAATTCAATTCTATTCTGTATCTTAACTCTGTCTTACCCTTGATACTCTGGCCTAACGAAACGAAGTCCCGGGACTTGAACCCGCCCTCCAAGGATGGGGACGGTATGAAACAGTGTGGAAAACACAGCCTCCAATAAACTCTTTTTCTTTTCCCCCCCCAGGTTTACTTCAGATAGCACCCACGCAATGGACCTCGCCCGTCTCTGCAGGTTAGTTTGCGATGAATCTTTACCTCAATCCCGTTGGGCATCGCTTTCTAAGTCGTGCTTTTCGAGAGGGCGGAGGGTTTTTTTTTACGACTGTTTGCTCACTGAATGTCTTCTCTTCCTCCAGTGACGCCCTATATCCGGATCTTGGAACAGCCGAAACAACGGGGCATGCGCTTCCGGTACAAGTGTGAGGGGCGGTCGGCCGGGAGCATCCCAGGGGAGAAGAGCACTGACAGCACTCGGACCTACCCGGCCATCGAGGTAAGGCGCGGAGCGAGGGGCCGTCTGATCAGGGCTGATCTCCCCTCCGACCTTGAGCTGTCAGCCAGAGCTCAGTGGGCGGCACTCTCTCTCTCTCTCTCTGCTCCCGAGTCAGAAGGTCGTGGGTTCGAGCCCCGCTCCAGAGAGTTGAGCTCCATAATCC